>CAUYPK010150274.1:0-41976 GCA_963574355.1 Loris lydekkerianus | reverse complement strand
ATTATATCCTAACTCCAAGCCAAAAAAAAAAAAAAAAAAAAAAAAATTGAAACAAATACAAAGGTTGCAAAGCTTCCAATACCCCCTTAAGCAGGAAACTTCAACTTTTTTTTTTTTTAAACTTTATTCAAATTAATATGAGGGTACAATATTTAGGTTACATTGTTTTCACTTCCAGGGTAGTGAAATATCCTGGAAATATTCCAGTTCCATTTGTAGTGAAATATGCCAAGTTCCATTTGTAGAAGAGCCCCTCTTACAAAACTTCAACTTTGAATTCAAGTAACTGGCAAGTCGAATCTTTCTATACAATGAGGCCTCCCCTGAAGGAGAAGGTTCACAAATAAAGGAGCTGTAGGAGTCTTTAGCCAGGGCTCTGCCACACCCCAGCCTGTGAGAACCCTTTCAGAGGAGGACCCCAATTTCAGAAAACAATGCCAGGGACTTACAGAACAGCCCAAACCAACAGCTACACAATGTACCCAGCTGCGGGAACTACCATCCTGCCCAAAGCCAGCACAGGGTGACTGCAATCAATCAGGCTATCACAACTGCCTAATGCTTGAAAGGCACAAAATGATCACCACCACTAATGAATCCAGCAGAAAAAAGGCCTGGGACTAACAGGAAGTGGGAAAAAGCTCATCAGAGTGTCCCAGATGGGAGAAAACAGAAATTCCTTGGGGACAGTGCCAGGGACTGCCCTTTTTAAATAGGGGTGAGAGTGTACCCAGTTCTTCTGCTACCTAGGACTCCCACCAGACTCAGGCCTAAGCCCGGTGGGCAACCCCTACTGGGTCAGCCAGTCCTTAGTCAAGATGACACTTAGGTGTCAATCTTGTTTTCCTCTTCTAGTGAACACAGACGAGTGGAAGGATTTCACTACCAAACTCAATCCTAAATAAACCCCACCAGTCCATCCTCACCTCCCTACTGTCCACTAAATCTAACATTAATGTACCCAGCCTCCACAGCCTCCTCACATGCCACCACCCCCACTTTCCAGCTTGGTCTCCTCCTTTTCCTGTACTCCTCAGGCTGAACAGCCAGTGGGCTGGTATCTGAATACACCTCATGCTCTCTCATCTCCCCCTTCATCCACCTCTACATGTAAAATCCATCCACTGTGGAACAAAGCTTGGTTCCCCTACCCCACCTCTGAGATTACTGTGGGAATTCCAGGGACAGTAAAGCCTAGAAAATGCTGAATACTTTATTCCCTCCTCTGAGGTGTGCAGTATACATCAACACATCAAAGGCCCTGAAAAGTCCTGCAGTTAAGAAACAGTCAAATGGACAAAGAACTTGGATAAACATTTCTCCAAAGAAAACGGCCAAAAAGCACATGAAAAGTAATGCAAATCAAATCTTCTGAAGAGTCATCATGATGGCCAGTATCAACAAAACGGAAAACAAGAACTGTTGGTGAGGATGTGAAAAAACTGAAATCCTTGTGCCCTATTGGTGGGAATATAAAATAATACAGTTGCTATGGAAAGCAGTTTGGAGGAGGTTCCTCAAAAAATTAAAAATAGATTTACCATATGATCCAGCAACCTCACTTCTAGGTATATATTCAAAAGAATTGAAAACAACATCAAGAAGGGATATTTGTAAACCCATATTCATTATAGCATCATTCACAATACCCAAGAGGTGGAAGCAACCGTACGTGTCCATTGACACATACATGAATGAATGAAGAAAGTGTGGTGTCTACAGACAATGTAATGTTATTCAGCCTTACAAAAGAAAGAAAACCTGTCATATGCTACAACATGGATGACCCTTGAGGACTTCAAGCTAAGCAAAAGAAGTCAGTAACAAAAAGACAAATAATGCATGATTCCAGTTATATGAGTTACCTAAAGTAGTCAAACTGTTAGAAAGTAGAATGGTTGTTGCCAGAGAGAAACCAGGATGAGCTGTTTGATGGGTGTAGAGTTTTGGTTTTACAAGATGAAAAAGTTCTAGAGACCCACAGGCAATTGCACTAATGTACACAGCTATGATTTAACAATAAAAAAAAAAAAGTTCTAGAGACCTGTTGCACAACAATGTGTACACATAATTAACACGGCAATACTGTACATTTACAAATGGCTAAGATGGTAGACTTCATCATATATGTTTTTTACCACAGTAAAAAAATACAACTGCTAAGCTCACTATTTTCCTAACCAATGAACACATTTTTTGCAGAGTGTCTTACAAGATTCAGTAGGAAGGCTGTAGAATATGATTTGGGGAACCCTGTTCTAAAACATCAAAGTATCCTAAACTTCATACTGTTGCTGCAAAAATCCATTCCCTTTGTTTATTCATTCCAGCCCTTCCTTTGCTCCTGAGGCCAGGAAATCCCAGCTTTCCAGGCAGGGGTCCAACCTTGAGGCTTTCCCCAGGTTAACACAGGCCTGAAATGTCACAACTATATAAACTAGGACCTTTGAGAGAGGGCAGAAAGGAAGTCAGCAATAGTGGACATCTTTGGGGATCTGTGTTAGGTTTCCAGCAATATCCTTATCTGGCACACTCTGTCATGGTGGACCCCCATAACTCATGTCTGTACCACATGATATCACATATACACACACACAGTAACCAGGACCAAGAAGGACCAAGCTGTTACCCAGTCAAGTTCTCACCCAAGACTCTGGATTTGGAGGTAAGGGTCTAGCTCAAGCTGGTATCTTGAAAGTAAGAGAAAAAGACATAAATGTAGGAACTTCCAGGTTATACTATCCTATCCTGTTGGCTGAGAAAGAGCAGGTTTCAGGTTCAAACCCAGCCCTGTCCCAAAACTGCAAAAAACAAACAAACAAAAAAAACCATATATCATAAACAAAAATTTATGTAGAGATGAGACTATGGAAGAATAGCACTTTGTATATTGTTTCATCTCTCACTAAACCATAACCACAGTGAGGGCAAATGTTCAACTTTAAATTCATCTTTATAACCCTATAGTACTGTGACTATGATGTAAGCACTCAAATACTTGCTGACTCAACAACCTCGCAGTGGATCCTAAAATCCTTTCATCCTCCTACCTGTCAGACCTAGTCTCTGCCCCTCTACACCCCACTCTCCTCTACTCTGATAACAGTGTTCTCACAGGGAAAGGACACTTGCTGGGTTGCTTCCTTCAAATGTGATGGTTGGGGCAGGGCTATTCAGTATCACCCCTAAGACCTGCTGAGGACGAGAGATCCATGACGTCTTCCTGGCAACTCTTCTGGCCATACCAGAGGAATGGGGCAGTCTGGAGGGGCAGAAGGGAGGTAGGCCAGACAATTCTCATAGAGACATGATGTGGCGGAGGAGACGGGGTGGAGTATGTCAGCAACAGAAAGGTCTACAACTTCTGCCCCTTAACTTACCCACTAATTCTTTCACAATTTATTAAAAGCTGGCTAAATTCACTGGAAACAGGAAGCCAGGGCCAAATCTTAAGCTTTTAGTGAGACTATTAGACGCAGGTCCTAGGTCAAGCCCTGGAAGCTGTCCTTGGTTATGGGTTGACAAATAGAATCCTACAGACACTTTAGGGCTGGGGAGGAAAGATTGAAGAGAACGGAGAGGCTGGTGCACTCCATCACCCGCCCACCTGCACTCAGTACCTGGTGAGCATCTCCTGACGGGATGATATAGGCCTGGATCGGTTCGGTCACATATTCAGAGTTCCTCATGGCTTGTCTCAGCTGCCGAAGCAGCTCTGAAGTCACCTTTGGAGCCATTTTGCTGTCTGCAACAAGAGAAGAGTTTGTTCCAAAACCAGCCTGCGCCCTGCAATTCAGTGACCAGTTCAAAGCGTCTTCCGCATCCTGCCCCACCCCCAGGTGCATCTTCAAACTGAATACCCCACATAAATGGAGCCCAAAGTTGTCAGAAACAATAATGTTCACAGTGCTTAAATACTTCTTCCAAACAGCTACTGCAGCAAGAAAACTTTAGCTGCTAATCTTTTCCAAATTGACTGGTTACCTCCTTCCCTTACAGAACTTTATTTGAATACAACACAGAAATATAAAAAGCATTAAAAAGAAACGTTAGGAACATTAAATGTGGTCCTACTAGAAATTCTTAAACTTTTACAAATTTGTAAGTAGTGAAAATCAAAACAGCATGACCTCCTAGTGAGTACAAGAGACGCTGTTTCTATGTGATGAAGGAACAAATGATGCAAGGTGACTTCACCACTTTAGTTAGCTCTTCAAAAGGATTTTTTCTCAGTAAATACTGATATCAGTTAATGTTCTGATAAACATCACAGCTGTACACGCATGGCTGTATAACAAAACAACATCAAAAGAAGCCAACTATAAAACAGTGGTCATGCACATTTTACTACTATTACAATTCAATGTAAAATGAGTTTTTCTGACTTTTTGTTTGTTTTTTTTTTGAGACAGAGCCTTACTCTGTTGCCCCAGGCCACAGTGTCACTGGAGGTCAGTCTAGCTCAGAGCAACCTCAAACTCCCAGGCTCAAGTGATCCCTCTGCCTCAGCCTCCTGAGTACCTGAGACTACAGGCACCTGCCACAATGTCAGGCTAGTTTTTCTATTTTCAATAGAGACAGGGGTCTCATTCTTGCTAAGACTGGTATTGAACTCCTGAGCTCAAGCAGTCCACCCTCCTCGTCCTCCCAGAGTTCTAGTACCATGCCCACCCCAATTCATTTTTAATAGACTTTTGTTGTTGTTGTTGTTGTTTGTTTTTTGAGACAGAGTCTTACTATGTCACCCTCGGTAGAGTGCCGTGACGTCACAGCTTACAGCAACCTCAAACTCTCGGACTCAAATGATTCTCTTGCCTCAGCCTCCCAAGTAGCTAGGACTACAGGCACCTGCCACAATGCCCAGCTATTTTTTGTTGCAGTTGTCATCGTTGTTTAGCTGGCCCAGGCTGGGTTCGAACCTGCCACCCTCAGTGTATGTGGATGGAGCCATAATCACTGTGCTACAGGCACCGAGCCAATATACTGTTTTTAAAGTATAATAGTTATAGATTCATAACAAAAGTGAGCATAAAGTTCCCACAAAGCTCTGGCCCCAACACACACACAGCCTCCTCCACTGTTAATATACCCTACCAGACAGGTACATTTATCACAACATTTAAACCTATATTAACACATCCTTATCACCTAAAGTCCATAGTATACTCCTGGCTTCCCTCTTGGTATTGTACATCCTATGTATTTTCAGTGATGCATAATGACACATATCCACAATTACAGTATCATACGTTGAATTTTCACTACCCCAAAAAAACTTCTATGTGCAGCCTATTCATTCCTCCTTCTCCCTCCATCCCCTGACAGCAACTGATCTATTTTACTATCTCTATAGTTTTCCCTCTCTAGAATGTCATACAGTAAGAATCATAAAATAAATAGCCTTTTCAGATTCGCTTCCTTCACTTGGTAACATGCATGTAAAGCTCTTCCATGTCTTTTCATAGCTTGATAGCTCATTTTGTTAGCCCTGAATAATATCCCATTGTCTGGATGAACCATAGTTCATTTATCCATTCACCTAATGAAGAGCATCTTGGCTGTTTCCAAGTTCTAGTAACTATTAATAAAGCTGCAATAAATCATTAATAAAGAGCAGATTTTTGTATGGACCTAAGATTTCAATTCATTTGGGTAAATAACAAGAGTGTGACCACTGAATCAGATGGTAAGCGTGTGTTTAGTTTAAAAAAAAAAAAAACTTTCAAAGTGGCTGCACCATTTTACATTTCACCACCAGTGAGTAAGTGTTCTTGTTGCTCTTTATCCTTGGCAGCATTTGGTGTCATCATCAGCATTTTAGAGCTTACCAACCCATTTTTTTTTAATTGTTGGGGATTCATTGAGGGTAAAAGAAACCAGGTTACACTCACTGCATTTATTAGGTAAAGTCCCTCTTACAATCATGTCTTGCCCCCAAAAAGACCAACCCATTAAAATAAAAAAAAATATATATATATATATATATATTTATATATATATATATATATATATATATATATATATATATATAAATGTATATTTTACTTCACCAAAAAGTCTAATACATAATGCTGTAAGTAATGCAGAGTTACACCAAGGCATCACATCACATTACCTTCAAGGATTGACACCCTGACTCTTTGCGGCTTATCCTCTGCTAGGTAAGAACCCTTTTTTTTTTTTTTGGTTGCAGTTTGGCCGGGGCCTGGTTGGAACCTGCCACCCTCAGTATATGGGGCCAGTGCCCTACTCACTGAGCCACAGGCGCCGCCCTTTTTTTTTTGGTTTTACTTTTTTTTGAGACAGAGTCTCACTATGTCACCCTCAGTAGAGGCGTGGAGTCACAACCCACAGCAAGCTCCAACTCTTGGGCTTAAACAATTCTCTTGCCTCAGTGTGCTGGGACTACAGGCACACGCCACAATGCCTGGCTATTTTTTGGTTGTAGTTGTCGTTTGGCAGGCCTGGGCTGGGTTCAAACCCTCCAGCTCTGGTGTATGTGGCTGGTGCCCTAGCAGCTGAGCTCGAGGCGCCAAGTCCCCTTTTTGGTTCTTTGTTCTTTAACATATTCAACTGCTTCTTCCTTTTCATCACCACTAGCACCAAGGGCTTCTATTCCTCAGGTGCTATGATTATCTCCAATAGATACTACGCTGAGATTTGAGACTCCTTGAAAAAGTGCTCCATTCATCATCTACAGCCAGGGCCGCTTCAACAGCAAGCCTCAAGGCTCCACCTCAGGAGTTCTGGAAGGACTGAAGTTCTCAAAGGGAGTCTCTGAAAAACATCCTACTCATGATTCAAATATATCCATGTTCTTTGTATTATCGCTGCTGCTGAATACTGCTCAGAGAGGCATTCGGCCCTGTGGGTTTTTTTTTTTTTTTTTTTTTTTTTGGTTTTTTTTAAGAGACATGAGGTCTTGCTACTTTGCCCAGGCTAGGCCAGAACTCCTAGGCTCAAATGAACCTCCCACCTTCGCCTCCCAAGTAGCTGGGATTACAGGCATGCACCACTGCACCCAGTTATCCTTTCCTTATGTCTAAATCTACTAAACCTATTAGTTCTCAACTAACAGAGAAAGAGAGATTAAAAGTATTTGGTGCAATCTAAGTTTATACATCAATACGTCCATTGGGTTCAAAAATGAAGCCTACTGTGACCTCACAAGCTTGCCAGCATCTGGAAATTTACTCTGATGTTGTTCATGAGCTTCAGAATAGATTTCTCAGATTTTCAAACCACATTTCTAAGGAAGTTATTATTCTTAAAAAGAGTCAAGCAAAAAAAGAAGACTTCTTTAGGAGTGGCACTTCAACCTTGGCTGCACATTAGAACTACCTGGGGAACTTCTGATTAATTTGGTTTGGCATACAGCCGAGGCCTCTGGAATTTTAAAAAGCAAAATATGATACAATCCAATATACTGTCTTTCAAGACCATTAATTTCCTCATAGACTCTGGCTTCTATTCAGGTACTTATTCTACTCTTAAGTACATTCTCACTTAAGGATTTTAAATGGCACTGACTAGGGGTCTAACAATGACTCAAGTATCAACGTCGTCAGCCCCTAACTTCATCAATAAAGTCAGCAGAACCAATGGCAAGCACGAAATCTCCAGTTACAAACCAAAAACCGACAAAAGCAACATGGGTCTGATCAAAGACATTCTCTGCTTCCTGGTCACCATAGCTTACCTCCTCACCACCCCATTCTGACCCGCAACACCATCGCCAGCCTCATCCTCACATTCCTCCTCCCCACCTCAGAATCATCAGCAGCATCAACCTCAGTCTGCTAGTGTGGCATTTTCAGACTTCCCTCCACAATGCCACCTGCCTCCACTACTCCCCCACAACTCCCCCTCCCTTTCTTCTCATCCTCACGTCCTTCACAGTGGGTGTCCTCAGGTAATGGCTGAGGCAATGGGCTGTAGTAACAGAACCAGCTACACCAAGGTAAATACAAGGAGTGATGGTAGCTGAGGAGCTACAGCCACAAGGACAACTACAGGCCTTTAATGTGAGAAAATGAGTGAGTGGCTGAAGCCGAGGAGAGGACAAAAATGGCAAAATTATCAGCCACAGCCATTGAGGTGACAGCAGCTGAAAAGGCATCCAAGATGGAGGAAGCAAAGTCCTGGCTGATGACCCCCGGAGGGTCATGTTTATGAGGATTTTAAATAAGTGACTATATAGAGAGCAGTTAGAAATAGTGCCTGGCACACATGTTATGTAAGCGCACCCTATTACTAGCGTGAGGTACACAATTAACTAACCATAAATGCAATGTGAGAAACAATGTGAACAGGTTTGTATACCACTTCTCCATAAGGCCGGGACCATGTCACCTCTGTATCCACGTATCCAGCATTGCACCTAACACATACATATGCTCACTCAGAAATGACTAGATGAATGTCACAGCATGCATGTTGTGTATAATATTTTAGACCCAACATAATAATAAACAGTCATGAATCTTTACTGAACGAAGCTAGGATCTTAGAAGATGCTCTACGTAGTATTATAGCATCTGCTCTTTCCACATCCTGTCACTTTTCAGAAATGTTAGGAACAGCCAAGAGCTAGGCAGAGTGTACAGGAAAGTGGGAAGCCAAGAGCAACAAGCCTAGCCCATGAAGAAACATTAGCCCATACACTGCCAGATACTTTTAAATATGCCTTATAGAGAATGACTCATTTAAGTCTCTTGCATATGTGGGTCTGCTTTTAGAAATAAGTTCCCAAATCTTCAGTCTTTACCCAAACAAGACTTTTCACTGATTTTATAGTAAAAACACACCATACTTACCTCATCGGGTGGCCAGGCAAATTAAGCGTGAAAGCAAGTGGGAAATCACCATGCATAGCATCTACTACATTATAGGAACTCAAAAAATATTTGAAGCTGGAGAGGAAACACCAGCTGGAATTCCTACACATCTTGTTATAAGAAGAGAAGAGGCTGGTTCACTCCGATTTTGATACCTTAACACATGCACAGATGCTCTTCCAGCATCAACAGTTTTAAAGGTACTAGTTTTTTTTTTTTTTTCTCTGTTGCACAGCTGAGGGAAGGCCAGGGCTTTACATACACAAGTGGCTAATTCTCACAATAATCCTTCCAAGGGAGGTTTCACTACTCCCATTTTACCCATAAAAGAATTGGAGTTAAAAGGAGTTAAGTACTTACCCAAGCCAGTGGAATCATCAGGAACCAGGACTCAAGATCTAACTAATTCCCAAGTCAGGCAACTGACTAATTCTGAGAATTAAGAATGGTCCAGAAATTTTTCCCAAAAGGCATTCCTAAATGCACAATTTATAAATCACAAAATACATATTTATCAACTTTTCTAATTCCATAATCTTATGATGAAAGTGGAAAGCTAATTTCTAAAGCAAACAATAAAGGACATTAGAGACAGAGAACAAGTTTGGAAAAACTAGAATAGTATATCTTCAGTAATAACCTATCTCTACTACCTCCACAAGAATGGGAAATGCAAAAAATCTATAATTCTCTTACTATCTAAAAAAGTGGTAAATATATAGAAACAATAACCAACCATCCAGGAGGCAAAAAACAAAATGGTTTTTAATTTCCAGATACTCACTATCAGTCATGATCTATTTACTAATTCCTTACCCAACTGGGGTTAGGAGTGGGAAGATCTAAAAATCCTTTTGAGATGTTCTATCTAATTTATAGATAAAATTATTACCTGTTTCCACACCTGTGTCTCCTGAGTATGTCACCTCGTGAGGATCAATTATTCTTAAATTTCTCAGCTGAAAATCCTGGTGACTGGTCCTTAAGAAGAGAAAGAACAGGATGTTGCAGACTTTGACCACAGTAACGTGGCAAGGCTATGTCAGAGAGGACATCAACTTAAGTTAGCAGTTTTCTTATGTGAATCTAAAGAACTCTCACCCCAACGTGGCAAGGCTAAGTCAGAGAAACCATCAACTTGACTTAGCAGTTTTCTCATGAGTCAAAGGAACTCTCACCCCAATTATCAGTGGCAGAATAAATAAAAGTTTCAGATAAAATTTGCAGGTGTAAAAAAAAAAAAAAAAAAAAAACATCATCATGGCAGGTAAATCTTAGTTCCAGCATCTAGTTCATGAATTCTCTTCAGCTACATCAAATCTCCTGTTTAACTTAAGATTTTATTTCAAATCACTACATTTTTCGCTTGAATAAGTTTTATTTGGTTCTTTTTCACATCTGCCTGTTCTTTCTTTACGGTCTTCTATTCTTTCACTTTGGTTTCTAGTCCTTCTCTTATTGCCTTAATCATTTTAGGCCCTTATTTTATAATTTCTTTCAGAATTTCCATTAGAAAGTCCTGGGATAGTAATCCTCATGTTAGCTGGGTCTGCTGCCTCCCTCTCTTGGTGACTCATTCCGTGTGTAATTTATAATCGTTTATTAAGAGCTTATCTGCAGCAGAGACTACTTATCTGCAAAAATGAGATGTGTCCTGACTTGTACATTAATATTGTTTGCTTCTAAGATTAATTTTCACATTAATTTCTTAGCTAGAAGAATTGCACACAAGTTTCCAGTTTCCATATGGGGATAGTCTACTGCCCTGGACCCCATGAGGCCTGTATGTACATCTATGTTCCCAGGCTTAGGTTACCAGTGTACCATTCAGGCTTTAAATTGCCTCTAAATTTCTGGCTTTTGAAATTTTTGAAAATTTCTTTCTTTCAAGTTCATTCAGTCAACAAATATTTAATGAGAATTTTCCATAATCCATGCCCTATGCTGAACAAAAAAGACAGCATTTCCTCACTGCAAGAAATTTACACGGCACAGGGCAGGGGGGTGAGAAAGAAGATAGGGAAGAGGAAGCAACAGTCACAAAATAAGTAAACAATATGTCAGGTAATAAGTACACGTTCTATGGGGAAAAAGTGCGTGTTCCAGGGCAAGGGGAAGAGTGTGTCAGGGAGGTGAAGGGGAAGGGTTATTTCATATGGAGTAGCCAGAAAAGGCCTCTCTAGTTACACATGGGATTATAGTGGAGACCTAAAATCAAGCCATGTGAATGGCTAGGGCAAGAACTTTCCAGAAAAGGTTACCAAGTGCAAAGGCCATGAGTCAGGTGCATGCCTGGTATATCTGAAGAAAAGCAAGAAGGCCAGTGCAGTGTGTATGTGTGTCAAAGGATGGCGAGGTGAGGGTTAGGAGACAAGGTCAGGGAGGCAGCAGGGAGCTTACTAAAGGCTTGTTGACTAAACTTGAAAAAAAGAAAAATCCTCAGGTGCCAGAAGTTTAGAGGCAATTTAAAGATTGAACAGTACACTGGTAATTTAATTTCACCTATGAAATTAAAGGTAATTAAGTTATAACTTAAAACATTTTTATGTGTCGTAGATGAAGAGAGGTCCACATTAGCTCAGTCCACCACATGGCCAGAAACACCAGACCGGACATTTTCACCAGTCACTCCAAGCCTGCTCTCATATAACTGCTACTTTAGTTTTTTTGTTTTTGTTTTGTTTTGTTTTTTGTAAAGACAGAGTCTCACTTTATTGCCCTTGGTAGAGTGCCGTGGTGTCACACTGCTCACAGCAACCTCCAACTCCTGGGCTTAGGAGATTCTCTTGCCTCAGCGTCCCGAGTAGCTGGGACTACAGGCGTCCCGAGTAGCTGGGACTACAGGCGTCCCGAGTAGCTGGGACTACAGGCGCCCACCACAACGCCTGGCTATTTTTTTGTTGTTGCTGCAGTTTGGCAGGGGCTGGTTTTGAACCCGCCACACTTGGTATATGGGGCCGGCGCCCTACCGACTGAGCCACAGGTACCGCCCTGCTACTTTAGTTTTAATGGACAGAATAAGATGTTCTTAACTGGAAAAACACATTCTTTCATTAAAAAGTCAGAAACTCTAATATCTCCTATAAATGTAAAAATCCTCAACAAAATACTAGCAAACTGAACCCAGCAACAATATAAAAAAATCTCACTTGGTGATCACATACCATCACTAAGTGAGATTTATCCCAAGAATACAAGGTTCAACATATGAACAATCAATTAATGTAATACATCATATCAATAGGATAAAGAACAAAAACTATATGATCATCTCAACAGAGAAAGGAAAAAATGATTTGAGAAAATCCAGTACCGCTACATGATAAAAGTACTGAGCAAACTAGAAGAGAAATTCCTCAACCCAACAAAGGGTATTACAAAATGCACAGCTAACATCATTCTTAATGTTGAAAATCTGAATGCTTTCCCTTATGACAGGAAAGTCTACTCTTGCTATTTGTATTCACATAGTACCAGAGGTTCTATCCAGGGAAATAAGATAAGAAAATGAACGAAAAGACATCCAGATTAGAATAGTAAAACTATCTCTATTTAAAATGGAAATTATCTTGAATACAGATAATCCTAAGAATCCACAAAAAAAGAAAAAATAGAACTCACAAATGAGTTCATGAATATACGACATAAAATCAACATAATTTTGATTTTATTTTTATACCCTGCAATGAACAATCCAAAAACAAAATCAAGAAAAGTTCATTTATATCAAAAATAATTAGAAATAAATAAATTTAACAAAAGAAGCGCAAAATGTATTCTATGAACTAAAAAAGATTGCTGAAAATAACTAACAAACACCTAAATAAATGAAATATATTCCGCATTCATGGGAAAATTTAATATTGGTATGGTGGCACTTTCTCACATTGAGAAAGAACATATTCCCTACCAAAATTCCAGCTGGCTTCTATGCAGAATTTGACACAGACATCCTAAAATTCATATGGGAATGCAAGGGCCCCAGAATAGCAAAAATAATCTTGAAAAAGGACAAAATTTTGGAAAGAACTCACCCTCCCCAATTTCAAAACTATATACAAAACTATAGTAATCAAGATAATGTGGTATTGGCATAAAGACAGGCTTATAGATCAATAAAGTAGAACTGAAGTCCTGAAATAAAGCCTTACATTTACTGTGAATTTATTTTTGAGAAGGGTGCCAAGACCATTCAAGGGGACAAGATAGTCTCTTCAACAAATGATACTGGGACAATTGGATATCTACATAAAAAAAGTTGAACCTACCTCACACCTTATACAAATATCAACTCAAAATGGATCACACACAAATATGACAGCTAAACCATAAAACTCTTAAAAAAAAAAAAAAAAAAACCATAGCCGGGCGATATGGAGGGCTCCAATAGTCCCAGCTATTCAGGAGGCTGAGGCAAAAGAATCTCCTAAGCCCAAGAACTGGAGGTGGTTGTGAGCTGTGATGCCACAGCCCTCTACCGAGGATGACAAAGTAGGACTCTGCCTCTGAATAAATAAATAAAATAATAAAAATAAAAAAAACAGGCATCAATTTGCCTGATCTTGGATTAGGTAATGATTTAAAATACAACTGCAAAAGCAAAAACAAGAAAAGAAAAATTAGGTACAATGGACTTCATCAAAATTAAAAACGTTTATGTTTCAAAGGATATAATCAAGAAAGTAGAATGATAATACACAGAATGGGAGAAAATACTTGGAAATCTGGCAAGAGTCTAGTATCCAAAATATGTGAAGAACTATTACAACTTAACAATAAAAATACAACCAATTTTAAAATTGGTTAGGGGTGTGAATAGACATTTCTCTAATAAAGGTATAAAAATGGCCAAGAAGCATAAGAAAAGATGCTCAACATCATTAGTCGGAGAAATGAAAATCAAAACCACAATTAGATACTACTTCACACCCATTAGGAAACAGAACCCATTAGTGAGGTTATAACCAAAAAGACTGGCAATAAGAAGTATGGGTGAGGACATAAAAAAATAAGAATCCTCAGACATTGCTGGGAGGAATGCAAAACAGTGTAGGGCTTTGGAAAACAGTCTAGCATTCCTTAAAAGGTTAAACACAGAGTCACCATACACCAGCAATTCCACTCCAAGGTATATAATTGAGAAAATCAAAAACATACAGTGTATCCTCATAATAACATGTACACAAATGTTTATAGATATATTGTTTTAATAGCCAAAAACTAGAAATAACCCAAGTATCTATTAATTGATGAATGGATAAATAAAAGTAGGCTATCTATTTGATGGAATACTATTTTGCAATAAAAAGGAATTATACCTACAATATAGGTGAACCTTGAAAACGTTACAATAAGGGGAAAAAAACCAGATACAAAAGACCACATAGTGTATGATTCCATTTATATGAAATGTCCAGAATAAGCAGATCCACAGAGACAGAAAGTAGATTAGTGATTTTCAAGGGCTGGAGTAAAATTGGAGGACATGAGGAATAACTGGTGATGAATATAGATTTCTTTGGGGGGTGATGAAACATCCTAAAATTAATGTGGTAATGGCTGTACAACTCTGTGAATATGCTAATAACCACTGAATTGTACACTCCAATAGATGAATTGTATATAAGGGAATTATATTCCAATAAAGCTGTTATAAATTTTACAGAGTAAGACTTCTCTTTCTCTTGGACAGGAATACAAGTCACATTCTTACCCAATTCCTCATAACTTCATATGTAAGTTTATAAGACAGTGATGAAAGTCAATTTTCTCCCTCTATATAAAGCCCACTGAACCAATGACTGATTCAGACACTTGACTAGAGAGGTGAAGGAGGTTATCCTGAGGTAGAGCTATTCATTCATTTTACAGAAGAAACAAAGATAATTTACCACAGGCCATATACCTCAGTAGCTGCAAAGCCAAGACCAGAAACCAGGTCTGACAGGTGAGTTTGGCTCTCTACATGAGCATCAACACCTCCACCTTTCCACCAGGATCACAGGAACCCTGAAGCAGCTAAACACTACAGTTGCCCTCATACCCCGGTCTGTACAGTCCAAGATCCATCCATCCTTCACTTGGACAGATACATTCTCAAACTCTCTGTTGAAGAAGAACTATTGTTACATATTAGAGGTAGAAGAATGTACCTCAGGGACTACCTAACAACTCCCTCCTCTACACAAAGAAACAGAAACAGAAATCAAATGCCTCATTCAACACCTCAAAGCCATTTGATGACAGAGCTAAAACCAGAGTCCAGGCCTCTCAATTTCCAGCTCAGTGCCCTTCCCCTTCCCAGGACTTCTTCAGCCTACACCTTCTCAACATCATGATGAGCCACAAGGTGGGTAAAGGGAAAGAGGCCTGCAGAGCACTTCCTGTTCAATCTTCATATAAGATGGTATGGCAGCGCTACTAAAAACTACACATTTTTCCTCCCTCTCTCTTTTTAAAAGAAATCCCATGGGGTTCTGGATACCTCACCCCCTCACTCTCAGTCCATGATGAGAATCATAAATGTCTACTGCTTGGGATAGGGAAAAATAAGGAACAAGTTACTCAGTCATGCCTAGTGGAATGAGATACTAGGAACAAGTTCTAGGGTTGGGAAGTAAGCAATGTTATCTTTGCCTACCCAGAATCCATCCCTCCTTGTTTGGATCACAACTTTGGCTTTCCTTTCTCCATTTCAGTCCAATGGATTTGGATAGGTCTCACCCACCAGGCTCTGGGACTCAAGCCTGGTCAACCCATCCCTCTAGCCATGACTGGTCCACAGATGGACATAAGAATCAAGTCAGCCCAGTGAGAATCAGATCTGGGACTTGAGCTCCACTAGGAAAGACTTTATTCCTGCTGTGACTGTCAGCCTAGAATCGTCATAACCTCCCATAAGAAGAAAGTCTGCTTGAGAATGAAGCCAAACTGAAGAAACCAGAGCCAAGAGATACAAAAGAGAAGCCAAGTCTGATGCCCGTGATGGTGCCCCTGAACTCAGCCACACTAGAAGCCAGCTCGGTTTCATTTTCTGAGTCAATGTGAGTTCGGTTTCCATCACCTGAACTGAAATAAGTCCTCACTTTTATATTGGATGGTACACAAATTCTAGCATTAGGGGAGGTACCTAGAGCAACAGCCTCCTCTCCTAGCCCTTCAGTGGACCTTTATGTGAGGTTAAAAGACTCTAGCAGCTGATACTGAAAGACTTTTCTGCCCCTAAAAGGTTCTGATAGTCCTCAAAGTCCTTTCACCCTACTCATTATTATCTACTTCCCTGGCTCCATTTCCAGCAGTTAACTTACAGGCAGCTCCTTCCACAGGAGGTTTACCATCCCTCACTACATCCTCCCATAGGGTAGGTCTGCTTCTTTTTGGCAAGGTCAAGTTCAGGTCAAGGTAGGTTTGAGATCTATCTACTGACAAGCATAAGCCATGGTCTGTGTTCAGTAAGTAAGGCTGGCCAAGCTGCCAAGCAAGTTCATTAAAGGGTGGGTGACCCCTTGTGGACTGCCAGGGATTTTGGCTTCTGGCCTTTGTGAACTCTGCACATTCCTCTCGGTCTCCTACTAGTTAGCTGCTCTGATAGGTATACGCTGGTTGTAGGGGGACAATAAACATGTTTAACTTTTCACCTCCCTGTGCCCAAGAAGAGCCCAAAGCAGGCTACTGGTGGGATTTTCCTGGTGGTTACACCAAAGTATTCCCTTATGCAGCTTCTGAAACCATTTGGATGAGGAGGGGCCCGCTGCTGCCCATCTTTGTGGCGATGACCGATATGTAAAGCGAACTGCAGGAGTCAATATTGTCAAGACGGTAACTTGAGTGTTAAGATTCCTGGAAAAGGGAAAGGGCAGGGGCTCGCCCACCTTCCCGACTCGGGGAGGAGCTAAGAGGGGACGACTTCCTGCAACTGTGGGGCCTTCCCGGGGCCGGGGGGCGGTGACGGCCTCCGCCCCCTCCGGCCGAGAACTGCAGTTTCGCGAGGACACTAGTGCAGGGATCAGGCCGGGGGCTGCCCCTGGGTGCTCGTAGCCCCTCCGGAAGCCAACCGGATCTTGCCCGGGTGCACGGCTCCCACCCCCTGCTCCCGATCGGTGCCACGGCAAGTGGCGGCCCTCGTCCGACTGACTGCGGCGGGCCCGCGACTCCTCACCCGCTCACCCCTGACCTCCGGGGTGCAACACGCGCGGCCAGGCAGTCGGGCCACGCATTGCCCCGACGCCGGCTCCCGGGCAGAGTCCCCTCACCTTACTCGCGGTGGCTTTCTGGAGGCTGCCATTCGGCGGTGACGTGCCCCAGCCCACGTCAGGGGAGCGCAGACCAGCTGATCACCGCGAGGGCAGCAGGGAGGGCGGCGCGAGAACCGGCAAGCGCGCGCCGGGCCAGCCACGCCCCCAGCCCGTGGCGCGCGTTCGCGCCATGGCCCCGCCTATCTTTAGGCCCCGCCCTCCGGGGCTAGGGCCTCCCAGCCGCGGCGGCGGTTCTGCAGGCTAGGAGCGGGGCAGTGTTTCCACCCTTGCGAGGGTTTCCTCTGCCCCTGCAGAAAGCTGGGGGGAGGACGCCGTGCTACTGCGCGTTATCATATTCGTTCATTTTTCTCGCTATTCCCCAAAGTGAAAAAGAGAAAGGCTTTGCCGAATGAAATAGTTGCTCTGCTGTCCCAGGGATTTTTCCTGCATTTAGGACAGCTGAGGGTAGGAGGACTAATTCTGGAAAAACCTTGACGGGGTCTCCTAGGCTTTGGAGCAGGGTCTCACTTCCTGAAGCTTTAGAAATGCCCTCAACATTTTTTCCCCAGACATCTTCAAAATTCAGCTACCCACTCCACTGGGATAGCTAATAGGCCCTTTACAAACGGAATTCCTGGCCCAAGACACCAAAACTAAAACCCTTTCCACCCAACAGTCTTCTCTTTCTCAGTCAATGGCTACTCCATTCCTTCAGGATGATCCTCTTGGAATCATCCCTGCTTCTTCTCTTTCACATCCCACATTCAATCTGCCAGAAAATCCTAGTGGCCTTGCCTCCAAAACATCCCTAATCAGTCCACCTCTCACCAGAAGGCAGAGCTAACAGAGAAGAGAGAAACAGAACTCATAATATTATTTGAGCCCTGAATCTGCCACACCTTAAACCAGATGTCCACTGGACTTCTCAGACATCAGCCAAAAAATTCCCTTCAGTCAATATGATGTGAGTTTTCAGTCACTTTCAACGAAAAGACTCCTCAATAAAGCATTTTAGTAATCATCTGTACAATTGAACTTTATGTATAAGTAGACATAATTTTATTAATATAGACAACCATGAACTAACAAATGAAAAAAGTTGATTTTAAACCAATATAACATTCCATTTTGTAATAAATCTATATATATTGATAACAGACATACAGTTTTTTTAAGTAAAAGGAAAGAGATCCACAAAATCTCACCAATGCTTAACTTGAGGTGGCAGAATTTACGGTGATTTTAATTTTTCCCTATTTCTTTCGTTTTTGTTTTTTTTTTTTTAATTGTGGTTAAAAAGAAACACAAGACTGGGCACGGTGGCTCATGCCTGTAATCCCAGCACTCTGGGAAGCCGAGGCGAGAGGATTGCCTGAGCTCACAGGTTCAAGACCAGCCTGAGCAAGAGTGAGACCCTGTCTCTAAAAATAGCTGGGCATTGTGGCAGGTGCCTGTAGTCCCAGCTCTTTGGGAGGCTGAGGCGAGAGAATTGCTTGAGCCCAAGAGTCTGAGGTTGCTGTGAACTATGATGCCACAGCACTCAACCAGGGGCAACAAAGTGAGACTCTGGCTCAAAAAATAAAAATAAAATAAAATTTAAAAAAACAAAGTATTAATCACTTCTCTGACCTTTTCTCCTTGGAAGGCAGAATGAAGAAACATGTTCCAGTCTTCAAATCTGAGCAACGCAAGCAACAGTTGTAGCCCTCTAGTATTCAACTTGATAACTGGTTTGATCATCTGACCACTTTTTGAAAGAGGGAAAACATCCTTTTTGATAAACTCCCAGGTGAGAGGACTGAAAAATAGAAATCCCTGTAGAAGATCAAACAAAATTACAGCCTCAGAGGCGAGTTTTAACCTTTTCAAACATTTCAGCTTGTTCTAATAAAATTGATAGTTACAGGAACAGTGATGAGTGAGGCTCTCATAAATTGTTACAATACAGCCTTATTTTTTTGTGAAGTTAACTAAAAGATAGGCTTGTGGTTGCACCCTAGAAAGGAATGGGAGAAGAAAAGCCAACTTTCAGGATTGTAGAGTCTGCCAAAACAATGTACTGTGAATTAAGGGTGGGACAATGCATTTGGCTCAGTTCAGAATCTACTCACTCTTTGTATTCAATGAAAACTGAACTCAAACCTTTTGATATCTGAGTTCCATTTACTCTTGGCAAAGTTCAGTTCTCTGGTTCAAATAATAATAATAAAAGCCCTTTAAGAGGCCCAGAGGGTTTCTTGGACATCAAGTAGTTCTTGCACAAACAACACATTGATGAGCTAAGTGTAAATAAATCAGAAACACACAGAGTAAATGTTCTCTGTAACACTCGGGTACCATCCCCACTCCACCCCCACCCCCATGTGCTCGGGGAAGCACTACGACTGTAAGGAGTATCCCTTTTTACCATATTTTATCCCCTCCTCCTCTTATTATATTTGCAAAATGTGGGGAAGAGAGGAAGACAGTGAACCCAGCTGTTCCAGATGTCAACTTCCCACAATCCCTTCCTGGCTATACCTTGATTGCTGGGCTTTGGACAGAGGCAGCATGGCCTAGAGGTCAAGATCAAGAGATAAGTTCTGTCCCTGGTTCTGTCACTAAATAAAATGTGTCCTTTTTTTTCTTTCTTTCTTTCTTTTTTTTTTTTTTTTTTGAGACAGAGTCTCACTACTTGGCCCTCAGTAAAGTGCTGTATCATCACAGCTCACAGAAACCTCAAACTTTTGGGCTTAAGCAATTCTCTTGCCTCAGCCTCCCAAGTAGCTGGGACTACAGGCACCCGCCACAATGCCCAGCAATTTTTTTTAGAGATGAGGTCTTGCACTGGCTCTGGCTCAGACTCGGGCTGTTTTCAAACGCATAAGCTCAGGCAATCCCCCCACCTCAGCCTCCCAGAGAGCTAGGATTACAGGCCTGAGCCACCACACAGGCCAAGTGTGTCTTTATAATAGGCAGAGCACCCTCTTCTCTGGCTTCCTATGGTGTTGCTCTTGACCAATGCTTCCCAGATCTATTATGCAGTGGTCATGTCCTGGGCAGAGAATTTGAAATGGGCAGCCTGGCAGATATGTGTGACCCTCAGTGTATACTTTTTTCATAACAGCTTTATTGGGACATGATTCACATACCATACAGTTAGCCCATTTAAAATATGAAATCCAATGGTCTTTGGCATATTCACAGAATTATGCAAACATCACCACGATTTCCTCGCCCCAAAAAGAAACTCACAACTTTTAGCAGTCACTTCCCATTTCCCCCATCCACCCCTCTAGGCAACTACTAACTACTTTTTTCTCTCTATAGATTTACCTCTTCTTGACATGCCATATAAAGTGTATCATACAATATACTGGTCTCTTTCACTTACCCTGCCATGTTCAAGGTTTATCCATGCAGTACTACGTATCAGCACTTGATTCCTTTTTATTGAAAAATATAACAACTAATATTCCATGGGATATTATTTTGTGTATCTAATCATCAGCTGATGGACATTTGGATTGTTTCTACTTTGGGGATATTGTGAAAAATGCTCCCATGACCATTCATGAGCAGGTTTTTGTGTGGACATGTGTTTTCATTTATCTTGAGTGGAAAGCCTGTGGAGTGGAAATGCTGAGTCCTGTGATCACTCGATGTTTAACCTTCTGAGAAACTACTGTACTCTTTTCAAAGAGGTTATACTGTTTCACCTTTCCACCAGCACTCTGTGAGATTTCCCATTTCTTCACATCCTCACCAACACCTGTTCTTTTACTATTTTCTTCTAGGCATCCTAGTGAGTATGAAGTAGTATCATCTCACTGTGTTTTTTATTTCCATTTCCCTGACGCTAACCATGGTGAGCCTCTTTTCATGTGCTTGTTGGCCATTTGTATATTTTTGTTGGGGAAATGTCTAGTCAGATCCTTTCCACATTTAAAGATTGGGTTATTTGATTTTTTTTTTTTATTTAGTTCTAAGCATCTTTGTATACTCTAGACATAAATTTCTCATCAAAGACATGGTTTGCAAATATTTTCTCCATTCTGTGGCATGTCGCTTTTTTAAAAAACTCTAATTAGATTGCAACATTTAAAAAGGAAGAGTTTGCCATTTAAAAATCCTTATCTTCAGGCTTTATTGGAAAATCAAAAATTTAGTTTGGTAATACTGATCTCTCCTTCTGTATAGCAACAAGTGACAAGAACACAGCAGAGAATGACCCCATGAGATGGGACAGAGAGCCCTCCATCTGACCTACGAGGCTCTGCTATTTTACCTGCCAGACCTCTGTTGATATCTGAATTTATGACTCCTCCCCAGAGGGAATCTGACGAAGCATGGCCTGGATTTCAACTTCACTGAAATTGCCCTTGCAACTGGGTTAAAGTAACTACTTCTTGCCAGAATGTTTTCACTTTTGGCACTTAAACATAGAAATCCCCCAAACTTAGCACCAGCTAGCAAGCTTTTCACTCTTCCTGTTTTGCAATTAGGATTTTGCAAGGCATGGGACAAATAACTGGGGCTTGGCAGAGTCCCCCAGATTTTGGCAGCCTTGTTTGTACTGATGTCATGAGTGTCCCTTGTCATCCTCATTACTAATTCAAATCTGCCAAACTCAAACAAATGGAGCTGAAAAACAGAATAACAAACAGGCTGCCTGAGCTTCAAAACAGTGCATAAAATACTTAGAAAAGCAATTTAAGTGTTTAGGACCACTATTTATTATTGTTAATTATCTCTTTTTCTCATCAGAATTTGCCTGCTAAAAACAGTCCCCTCTCAAAACAAAATGAGTTCTCTAAGATGTGTTAGTAAGGTAATCTAGTCAAATAATATGCTTTTACCCTGTTTTTCATTAACCTTTGTTTAACTTTTCATTCATCTGGTCCTTCATTTAAATATTCTTTTTATCTTTACTTTTCCCATTTTAAAAAGCTTTATTGTGATGTAGTTCACACACCACACAATTCACTCAAAATGTTCAAGTAGGTGGTTTTGAGTATATTCAGAGAGTTGTGCAACAATTACCACAGCCAAATGTTAGGATATTTTCCTCACACCCCAAATAAACCCCATTAGCTAGGCATGGGTGGTGTGCACCCATAGTCTCAGCTACTGGAGGTTTGGCAGGAGGATCGTTTGATCCCAGGCACTGGATGGAGGTTTCAGTGAGCTATGATGATGCCACTGTGCTCTAAATAGGCAACAGAGTGAGTCCCTGCCCCCCCAAAAAAAGATGATAAATAAATAAACAACAACAACAAAACCAAACCTCATATCTTTAGCATAGCTTTTCATTCTCCTCATCCTCTCCAGCCATAAACAACTACTGATCTGCTTTCTGTTACTATAGAGTTGCCGCTTCCAAGCATTTCAAATAAATGAAATTATATAATAATTGTTCTCTTTGACTGGCCTCTTCCCCTTACAGTGTTCTCAAGATTCATCCATGATGTAGCATGTATCAATACTTCATGCTTTCTGTTGAAGAATAATATTCCATCATATGGATGTACCACATTTTACTTATTCATTCAAATAGATCTTTAGGTTCTTTCTACTTTTTGGCTATTACAAATAATGCTGCTATGAACATTTGTTCATAAGTTTTTTGTAGACGTTTTTATTTCTCTTGGATGTATACCTAGGGGTGGAATTTCTGGGTCATATGGTAACTCCATATCTAATATTTTGAAGAATTAAAAAACTGAGCTTCTGGGCAGCACCTGTGGCTCAAAGGAGTAGGGTGCCAGTCCCATATTCTGGAGGTGGCGGGCTCAAACCCAGCCTCGGCCAAAAACTGCAAAAAAAAAAAAAATGAGCTTCTGGATGTTTTTGTCTGTTTTTTAGCTGCATCACCCAGGCTAGAGTACAGTGGTGCAATCATAACTCTCTGAAACCCAAACACCTGTATTAAAGGGATCCCCCCACCTCAGCCTCTGAACTACAAATATATGCCAACATCCACGACTTTTTTTTTTGTAGAGATTAGGGTCTCACTATGTTGCCTAGACTGATTACAAACTCCTAGCTTTGAGCAATCCTTTTGCCTCAGACTCTCAAAGTGCTAGGATTACAGGCATTAGCCACCATGCCAGGCCTGACAAGCTATTTTTGAAGTGGCTATACCTGGCTTGGCGCCTATGGCTCAAGCGGCTAAGGTGCCAGCCACATACACCTGAGCTGGTGGGTTCAAATCCAGCCTTGGCCTGCCAAACAACAATGATGGCTGCAATCAAAAAATAACCAGAAGCTGTGGCGGGTGCCTATAGTTCCAGCTACTTGGGAGGCAGAGGCAGGAGAATTGCTTGAGTCCATGAGTTGGAGATTGCTGTAAGCTGTGATGCCATGGCACTCTACCCAGGGTGACAGCTTGAGGCTCTGTCTCCAAAAAAAAAAAAAAAAAAGTGGCTATACCATTTTACATTCCCACCATCAGTGAATAAGAGTTTTAATTTCTCCACATCCTTGCCTATTTTTACTATTCCTTATTAATATTCTTTTTCTTGCTCAAGGCCCGTAGCACAGTGGTTACAGTGCCAGCAACATACACAGAGGCTGGTGGGTTTGAACCTGGCCTGGGCTAGCTAAAACAAAAATAATAACTGCAACAAAAAAAATAGCTGGGCATTGTGGCAAGGGCCTGTAGTCCCAGCTACTTGGGAGGCTGAGGCAAGAGAATCCCTGAAGCCCAAGAGTTGGAGGTTGCTGTGAGCTGTGAAGCCACAACACTCTACCGACAGTGACATAGTGAGACTGTGTCTCAAAACAAATTTTATTTTTGCCTTCTTCCATCAACTATCCCCTGATTTCAAATGAAATTCCTAATGCCTTTGCCACTTGGAAAGTGAAGTGGCATTTAATTTTAGAGTGAACTCTTACTTAGCCTCTGACATTTAGGGAATCCATTGGAAAAATTCCAGTTCAAAAGTTCCCTCAGTAGGGGCAGTGCCTGTGGCTCAGCGGGTAGGGTGCTGGCCCCATATACCAAGGATGGCGGATTCAAACCCGGCCCTGGCCAGCTAAAATATCAGTAGCAACTGCAGCAAAAAAAATTAAAAAATAAAAATTAGCCGGGCCTATAGTCCCAGCTACTTGGGAGGCTGAGGCAAGAGAATCATTTAAGCCCAAGAGTCGGAGGTTGCTGTGAGCTGTGATGACACAGCACTCTACCGAGGGCAACAAAATGAGACTCTGTCTCAAAAAAATAAAAAAAAGTGCCCTCAGTCTTGTAAATCAGATTTGTTTCTACATTGCAGCTTAAGTCTGAGTCTCTACATACATAGTCTAGGAATTTTAGATACAAAGAAAATAGAGGAATTCAATCATTTAAGTTAAAGGCATAGACACTGAATTTTGGAACTAGAAGGGACCCAAAGGATTCCTTCACCAGAACCTTTGTTTTATAGGTGAAGATGTTCAAACCAAACCAAGAGATTCATTCAAGCAAGTCCACACAGCTGATTATTGCAGAACAAGACTGAAACATGGGTTTTCTGATTCCCGCTCCGTTCCTCTTATCAGTTCACCCTGCAGTCTCTCAGCCAGCTGTGCTTAGCAAACACTGGGGCGATTATAATTTCAAGAGCAAGGGCTGCATTCATACATACAACAAAGTGAAGAATTAGGTGATTCTGGATACCATGGACTGATTCTAGTTCATAGATGTAAATAGCTTGCACTGGGGATTATAAAAATAGTTGCCAACTCATAAAAATGAAGAGATGTTTATTCCCTGACCCCCCCCCCCCAAAAAAATCTGTTAACATTGGGCCCATGGTTCCAGCTTAAAATTTGCAATGAACAGGCTAGAGATGAATAGTATTACCCAATGCCCAGCCAGTGGGCCTCACTCATCATGCTACCTTCCTAGTTCCTGGAAGTGTTTGAATGTGGACCCCTTAATCCAGATAATTCAGACATATGTGGGGTGTTGGTGCAAAAATACCCCCATCCTACAAGGCCGTAAATGAGAGAGACACTTGTGTGCAAATGAATTATTTGTGGGCTTTGGGGGCTTATCAGGGGAGCAGCAGAGTGAGGAGGCGGCCATGGCTTCTCTGTGGGTTCTCCCTTTGACCTAAGTTCACAAAATAAACAGGAGATGTAGCAAGGCCTCTGCAGATTTCAGAGAGAAATAAAGTCTGCATGTTGCATCAGAGCACAAGTGCCCACAAGGAAAGGTCAGGGAATAGCATGCAATCTTGTGAATGAAGCCTTAGGTGTGAGAAACTGGGCCTTACTTGTTTCTTTAACATGCCATCTAGTTCAGTCTGGCAAAAGGCAGGTCTGCTCACCTGGTTGATTGCTAATTGGTGGCCTAGGCCATGGTAACCTATAGGTGTCAGTGGCTCCCAGGCCAACAGATCCTGCAGAGCAAAACACTGTATAAACTGAAGTCCTCTGTCAACTGGTATCCCTGGGCTCACGTGTTTAGTGCAACAAGCATGCTCCCTATTGGGGGCTTTCCACAGCTCTTAGTCCTTGGAGGTAACCAAAGTTTAACCAGCAGTTGGGTCACAAACAAATAAGGAGGTTACCTTATTTAACACGACAAGCTTAGATGTCAAATAGATAGATCCAGGTTTGAAGGCCCATTCTGCCCCATACTGCTGTGAGATCTTGGGCAACTTGGTTTTCCTCTCTAAACTCATCTGTAAAGTGGGGGAAAGGATACCTGATTCTGAAGGCTGTTTTGAAGACTAAATGAAAGAACACAAGGAAAGCACTTCATACTGTCTGGAACACAGAAAGAACACTATGACATTAGCTCTATTATTCCTGTTCAGCTCCCACAGTGCACTCTAAAAAATCTGATATCTGTACATCTTCATAAAATCACAGACTGTCAAAACTGGAGAAGTCTTGGGAGACCATATAGTTCACTAAACTTAGGAGAAAAGCAGATTCCTCCTCCACAAGAGGAGGTGGTGGACCTGGCCAGCGGGTGGTCCCTTCAGTCCAGGAGTTCCTCAATGCCCTTATTGTGTAAAGCAAGACACACCTGCGGACACAAGAGTAGATTTGTCCATGGGGTAGGCCTCACTGTTATGCTGAAGAGTCACCTTTCTATAATTTTGGCTCACTTCTTAAGAGTCAGAGCTTAAGAGGCCCCTGGGTGGGGCTCAGAGACAAATGAGCTCTGAATGTATGTGGGAGAGCAGGATTTATATCTCTTCCTCTTTGCCAGAGTCTCGGTAGTTTGTGAGCAGTGGGGTGGACAGCTCAGGGGTTGGAGTTCAGCACAGCTGTGAAAACAGCCTGTCCTCATGGCTTCCCCCCTGCTCTGGGACCTGCAGCTTCAAGCAGAGGAGGAGCTACTCTTAAATGGAAAGAGAGCAAAACAAAAAGCTGTTATTATATGACCTCACTGCCAACCAGGTCTTCCTTCCTCTCTTTGAAGTTAGGTGGAATTGGAATCCCCTGTGTAGAAAGGAAAACGGGAAAAATAATAGATTAAAAATCTAGGGTTGTACACCAGTGGCCCCCAACCTTTTTGGCACCAGGCACTAGTTTCATGGAAGACAATTTTTCCATGGAAAGATTGGGAGGAATGATTTCAAAATGATTCAAGCACATTACATTTCTTGTGTACTTTCATTTCTATTATCATTACATTGTAATATACAGAGGGTGCCAAAAATGTATACACATTTTAAGAAAGGAAAAAAAACTGTACTGAAATTGTAATACTCAAGTCATGTTTGACTTCTGCAATTACAAGAGATACAAGATACAAAAAAAAGAGAGAGATGGGGCGGTGACTGTGGCTCAAAGGAGTAGGGCGCCGGCCCCATATGCCGGAGGTGGCGGGTTCAAACCCAGCCCTAGCCAAAAACCACAAAAAAAAAAAACCCATAGAGAGAGAGGATACAATATACAAGATAACAAATGTTATCAGTATGTATTGAAGATTATAATTTTAATATAGTTTTTCCTTTCTTAAAATATGTATTCAGTTTTAGTACCACCTGTATAATGCAATAGTTATATAACTCATCACAATGCATCATCAGTGGAGCCCTGAGCCTGTTTTCCTGCAACAGGCGGTTCTATCCGGGGGTGATGGGAGACAGTGACAGTGATGTGTATTGCTGCTGTAAAGCCTGCCACCAGCTTAATTGCCACTTGCCACTCACTGATAGGGTTTTGATATGCCTGCAAGCAATTGATTTATCATTGTCTCTGTGTAATCAAACCTCTCTGCTAATGATAATCTGTATTTGCAGCCACTTCCCAGTGCCAGCATCTTTACCACTTCAGTTCTACCTCAGACCATCAGACATTATTAGAGTTATATAAGTTTTATAAGCTCATAGGGAGCACACAACCTAGATCCCTTGCATGCACAGTTTACAGTAGGATTCATGGTCCTATGAGAATCTAATGCTGCCCCTGGTCTGGCAGGAGGCAGAGCTCAGGTGGTGATACAAGCCATGGGGAGTGGCTGTAAATACAGATGAATCTCCACTAGCCAACCACTTACCTCCTACTATGCAGCTTGGTTTCTAACTGCCATGAACCAGTACTAATCCAGAACTGGGGGGAGGAACCACAGTTGCACACCATAATCCATAGTCCCCAGGGCCTGTCAACTGCAAACAGATTTAACATGTCAAAACAATACACACATATACATGTATATAAAGTGAGATAAGTATGTACAATGAGACATACATGTGAAGAAATATATATATATTTACACAAAATGGAATATTATTCAGCTTGAGACAGGATATCGTGCCATTTGCAACAACATGCATGAACCTGCAGAACATTATGCTAAGTGAAATAAGCCAGATACAGAAAGAAAAATACTGCATGATCTCATCTACATATGGAAAAAAGAAAAAGCCAAATACATAGAAACAGAGAATAGAATTAAATGGTGGTCACCAGGAGTTAGGGTATTCCTCAGAAGGGATGTTCTACTCCAGCTAATGCCTACAGCCTACAGGGTGTTGGCCTAATGTAGCAGGTTCGTTACATACAATCTCTGACACAGTTTCTACCACATAGCAGGCCCTTCTCCTCTTCTATGCTGCTATTCTTCTAGGCCTGGCTGAACCATACATATATTCTGGAGTTGGCCTCTATTACTCTAGGCCAACACTGTCCAATATGACTTTCTGCATAGTGAGAATTTTAATTTTGCCCTGTCCAATACAGTGGCCACTAGCCTCACATGATGGTTGAGCACCTACTAAGCCTAGTATGACTGAGGCACTGAATTTTTAATTTCATTTCATTTTACTTAATTTACATCAAAATAGCTGCATGTGGCCATATCGAACAGCACAGCTTTAGATTATACTGACTCCATGTATTGCCTTGCTTATTTTCCTTCAAAAACTGAATGCAACGTTGTTTGTTTCTATACTTCTTTTACTTGTATAAATCATCTTTGGAGCTGGGCCCTTAGCATAAGATAAGAAGGACATTAAAGATAGGAAATACCTACTTGTGTAGATTCTGGTCATGCTATTGATACACAGTGCGGAGCATGGAGGAGGTCGGTCGTCTCAATGAATTCCTTCTAACATCGATAGCAGGCTCAAAGCAGGCAGACGTACAAGGGCTTCATCACTGACACGCCTAAGTAGCTGCTGGTGTACTAAAGGGGTGTGGGGTAGAATGTGGATTCCTAGGAAGAAGCTAATAGATCCCCTGTTACACACGTCAGTGCCTAGTGCCAAGATGAAGGCAGACTTTAGTCCTGGCCAAGCGTGTACTTCAACTCCTCGGAGGCTGGCCGTTTCCTGGAATTCTCTGGCACCGCAGAAGTGGCTTATGTGTGAGGCATGTCTGAGGCAGAGTGCAGAGAGGTGACTACAGTCAGTAGGCCAAAGGGAGCAAGAACCTCTCAGGGTGCAACTGGAGGCACTAACTGTGGTGTTCCTGAGAACCAGGCAATGTTCCTGGGAACCCTGAGTTCTCCCCTCCCTTTGCCAACCCTCAAAAACCCCCTCACTGGGCCTCTCTGAAGTAGTGATGGAACTTCAGAGGCCTAAGAGAAGAAGCTGGGTGGGACACCTTTGATGTGGGCCCTGTCACCACCTCTGGTTCTCAGGTTCTGCCCACAAGGCTAGGTTGTGCTCAGAGGCACAGGCAGTGAGGGACTGGGCCGTCAGAGCAGGGTCAGCAACAGATTGAAAGGAAAAAGGGCAGGGGGACCCTTGAGACAGGAAGACTGAAGAAATAAAGGAGTTAAGGCCTATTAGAGAACGTTCATCAGACTCCCACGAGAGCCAGGCCCTCCCACAGGTCCAACAGGGACTTCAAAACAGATGAAGGCCAAGTTGCAAGATGAAGACAGACTTGAAAGGGAGAGGATATTGTGGATATTGTGTTGCATACTCTGAACATCAGGCAGCCCAGGAGGTCCTCATGTGGAGTTTGAAGGCGCTTGAATACCTGCCTTCAGGGAGAGGTGGAAGAAGGAAAGCCATGGAGAGACCTACTATCCAGGCGCCCAGGCTTCCACGGGAAGATGCCCTTGACTGGCTCAGGGTGGATGAGAAGAGCAGGAAGGTGCCCGGGTACCTGAGTGCATTACATATGGTCAGCCTGGGATGACAGCAGCCCTTATCCAGTCCAAGAGGAGGAAGTATGGGGTCTGTTTGCTGTGGTGCACTACCTGGTCCTGCACTGGCATCTCCTGTCCAGGAAGAGGAGCATCTCTAGAATAATTAAATATTATATTAAACTAAAACCATTTTGTAATGAATTTTAACTTTTGAAACTTTTTAATATTTATATAAATAAAAATAAGTTAAAGATTGAGAGAGGGCTCGGCGCCTGTGGCTCAAGCAGCTAGGGTGCCAGCCACATGCACCAGAGCTGGTGCAAATCCAGCCCAGGCCTGCCAAACAACAATGACAGCTGCAACCAAAAAATAGCCAGATGCTGTGGGGGGCGCCTGTGGTCCCAGCTACTTGGGAGGCGGAGGCAGGAGAATCGCTTGAGCCCAGGAGTTGGAGGTTGCTGTGAGCTGTGATGCCATGGCACTCTACCCAAGGTGAGAGCTTGAAGCTCTGTCTCAAAAAAAAAGAAAGAGAAAGAGAAAGAAAGAGAGAGAGAGAGGAGCATCAGGTTAAGTAGCCTGGTACAAAAAGTCCTTGGCCTCTTCCTCCTCCCTTCCTCCACCTTTGGCCTTCAGAGACAGATTCTACAGGGCACGATCCCTGGTCCCTGCCCTGCCGCATCCCTCCTCACTGTCCAGCTGACTCCTCCTGCAGCTCACCACACCCCTCCAGAGAGACCAGCGGCAACCTACCTGTTGCCAAAGTGCTGAAGCCTCCTCTTTCTTCAGGACCTGCTCTCCTTCAGACCCCTCTTGGTAGAGCGTTTGCTTAGAGTTTCTGGGGCTCCCTGAACCCCCTTCTTTTGCCCACACTGTATGTGTCAGAGCTCCTCGTCACTTTCCCTGCCCCACCCTGGAGTACCTGTCAATAGCTCCAGGGCAAACCTCAATTTTGGAGTCCTGGGTCCTTATTTCTAACTTGCTCCTTAACAATATTGTCCAAATGTTCTGCAGACACTTCAAACTCGGCATGCTTAAGGTTATGATTCTTCCCTCTTCTCCCGTTGAAACTTGATTCCCTTTGTTATATTTATAAATAATAAGTATCATTCTGCCCATTAACAAATATCCAGCTCCTAATGCGATGCATTTGTGCATTTACTCCCCTTCCTCCCATTAACGGTACCTGGCTTTCCATTCAGGAAGCCTCTTCCCTTCCCTCCCCTCTTCCCTTCCACCACAGCCCATGTGCCTCTAAGGAAGGTGGTGCCAGGCATGGTCCCTGGTTTTCAGCATATCTTCTCCTCCTGACCACCAAGTTTGGTTTAGGAATAGGTAGTACAGATGTGAAGAGATGCTCTCTGGAAAAGAATTCTCACCCTTATACGCTTCTTGGATAGCTGCTTGCCCATCCTGGATATAAATAAGGAAGTATATAGCTCTCAGAACACCCTGTGATTATGGAGGTAGCCAATGCTAGGATGAAGCAGATACCCTGGAAATCTGAGAAGAAAAAGAGAAAAAAACTGGGTCTTTGGTAATATTGTTGAACTTCTGGAGCAAGGCTCACCTAAAAGTCACCTCACCACTGGCATTGTAAATAAATTGCCTTTATAGTTTAAGACTGTTGGAATTGGGTTTTCTATTACAGGCATACCTCATTTTATTGCACTTAATTTTATTCTGCTTGAAGGATACTAAGTTTGTTTTTGGTTTTAGGGGGTTTTTTGCAGTTTTTGTCCAGGGCCAGGTTTGAACCCACCACCTTCAATATATGGGGCCAGCATCTTACTCCTTTGAGCCACAGGCGCTGCCCCTAAGTTTTTTACAAATTGAAGATTTGTGGTAACCCTGCATAGAGTAAGTTTATAGATACCATTTTTCTAACAGCATATTCTCACTGTGTCTCTGTGTCAGCATTTTTTAAATAACGGTATGTGTATTACATTTTTTTAGACATAATGCTATTGTACATTTAATAGGCTACAATATAGAATACACATTTAATTTTTATGTGCAATGGAAAAACCAAAAAATTTATGTGATTTGTTTTATTGGGATAGTCACTTGATTACAGTGGTCTGGAACTGAACCCTCATCATCTCCTAGATATGTCTGTACTTATAACCAAAGCACTCTGAGTGATGCAACTATAATAGTGGTAGGTCCTTAATAATGATTTGTTGAATTGAATAGACTCCTAAGATGCATTAATTATGCATTGGCCTCCAGGTAATCTAATGGCTTGATCCCTTTGAACTACACACATCTCATTCAGGAAGCTCTTCACTGACAGAGACTGCTCATTTTTATAGGTTTGCCATGATGCGCTTAGTAGGCCTCATGAAGGACCCACATCACACCATGGGGGCAGCTTGCAGGCTGCCTACACATGAGCCTAATTCTCTCTCCATTTCAATTTCTTTGTCTCTAAATCCAGGTGATAAAACTTGCACTTCCTTCTACCATCCTGAGGTAATGAAAAAATGGGGAAATCAAAGGTATTAAATTCTGTAAGATTTTATTTCCCACTGCAAGAAAATATAGGGCAGTGTCTATGGCTCAAGGAGTAGGGCGCCAGCCCCATATACCAGGGGTGGCGGGTTCAAGCCTGCCAAAACTGCAAAATAAAATAAAATAAAAATATAGACAACATCTGTATAAAGCAGCCCTCCTCACCTTTGGAGGAGCAATTTTTGTCTTAGGAAACTTACGAAAAGAACCCGTATGGCTCGGCGTCTGTAGCACAGTAGTTAAGGTGCCGGCCACATGCACGAGGATGGTGGGTTAGAGCCTGGCCCAGGCCAGCTAAACAACAATGACAACTGAAACAAAAAACAGCCGAGCGTTGTGGCAGGCGCCTGTAGTCCCAGCTACTTGGGAGACTGAGGCAAAAGAATCACTTAAGCCCAAGAGTTTGAGGTTGCTGTGAGCTGTGACGCCACAGCACTCCACTAAGGGTGACATGGCGAGACTCTGACTCAAAAAAAAAATAAAAAAGAAAATGAAAAAAAACCTGTAACTTGGCTCATTGAGTTAAGGAAATCTCTAATGAGATGTCAAAATCACAAACAAAACTTCACTTCATTATCCCAAAACAAACATGTCAAATGACAATAAAATCTTTAAGATGAAGAGGTTGAATTACATCACAGGTTTTCAACCATAGTGTTCTAGCACACTGGTAAATCACAACCCCATTTGTAAACACATGTTGTAAGTAATTGCTGGCTAATTATCCTACAAGTTACATGGTTTACTATAGTGGACATCTGCCGGTTTTGCCTCCTCAGCTTCCATCCTCCCATTTGCTAGTTACACCCCCTCAGTTTTCCTTTGAGGAATACTCTGTACCCTGTCTTTGTCCATATAGTTCAAATGAGGCTGACCCAGCCCCCAGTCTGCAATCATAGAGAGAAAGAGAAAAAGAGAGAAGATACAGTCCTAGCCAATCAGCATATCCCATTGTCCTGAAAACAGTGGCTGGTTCAGCCATAAGGGACTTGATTCCAAACCAGTCCAATGAGTCTTAATCCTAGAACTTAACACTGGAACAATTGGGAAAAGAAAGATCTCTTCACAGAGGGTGCTAAGCTTTGAGGATACAAGCCTAAGCCTGCCAATATCCATTTATCATTCATGAAGAGACTCCATCCGACCATGTTAGTACAGAGAAAAGCAGATCATAGAGATGGATAATCTGATGAAACCATTTGAACCCCTGGATTTAGCCATGACTGAAGCATGTACTCCCGGATATGCTTCTATTCACAAGTCAATAATTTTCAACTCTTGTTTTAAGTCAGTTTAGGTCAGGATTTTGTTCCATGTAAGAATCCTGAGTTTATATTTTTTGAAAATAAATCACAGTGAAATCAGGTTACCCTTATAATGACCTCACCCACTTGCCTTCTGATATGCTTCCTTGAGTGGGAGAGAGTAAGGTGGGAAAGGATCCAAGGCCAGCAATGGCATTTGGCCTACAGTTCAGGGGGTCACTTAAAGTAAAAGACCAGAAATCTGAGCCTACCAAAGTGATATGTCAGGTTCACGCCCAGGATTCATCTGTGTCTTCACAGGATGAGGCTGAAGACGATGTTATTCCTTAGGTCCCTTCCAGCACTACAGCATTCAGAGTGTGCAAACGACTTTTATCATCATGTACATTTCTGTCTATAGCATTTTGTATTTCCTCAAGCACTTCCCTGCCCACACAGGCACTTTTGCTCTTATACAATTCAGTGCAGCCAGAAGTAATTAGGATACCACTTTACAGGTGGAGGGACCAAATGTGAGAAAGATGCAGTGACTTGCCAGCCACAGAGCAGAGGAAACTCAAGTTAGGGTTGTTTGCCCTAACCAGCTTTCTTTCCTCCTCCTGTAAGGGCAAAATGAGATCATAGAAAAGCACTTTGGAAGGAAAGAAACTCTACTGATGCCAGATGTATTATTATGAAGCTAAACTTAAGAACAGGGTGACCTTGTTATCACCCCCCAGAGGTGGAGATGCTTACAGATCTGATCTGCTTAATCTCCTGGTACCCTGGGGAAGGTATCTGGGACTTTCTCCAACAGGGCTAAGTCTTGCATGTTCCTGACATCACTTTCTCCAGAAGGGATTCATCAGGAAGAAAGGAATGACATCCCTTCATTCCTTAAAAACATCACCACCACCACCCATTATGCCTGACTCAGGCCAATCCACACGTCAGAGGATAATAGTGTAGATATCAGAATTCAAAATTTATAGACAGTGTGGACATATGGTTTGTTTGGGAAATGGATTCGTCATATGCAAGATATATGACACCAGATGAAACATCCTGACAATATTACACACTTGGGGGGGGGGGCACATGAACATATTATTTTGAAAGCACACTGTTATGATATTTTAAAGATTCCAGAGTGAATGCTGAGCAGATCCAGAGGCTAATGTGATACTGGAACGTGCAACTCTGCAGGACCATAAAGAATCATCCACTTTTCATCACAAAGTACATTTCTCGTTTTCTTCTCCTTTGAAATCACAAAGTTCAGGGGAGGGACATTCTAAGCAAGTTTGACATGGAAATATTTGAAAGAGTATAATATAAAAGTAATGATAAAGTCTTACTTGGGGACATTTTGAAAATAATTCAAATAATGTAAAATTTAAAATTTATCCAAATTGCAACATTTTCAACCTGAAAGACCAGCAAACTATAAACTCTGCTTATTTTAACTCTTGCTAGCTATCCGACATAAAGGACTGCCATCCTTTGCCAGGAAGAATTCTATATCATGAGATTTGTTTGTTTTCTACTCATATGAGGTCTTATAACATGCAGCTTCCTTATATGCCGATGCAGTAAAGATTTTCAAAGGGATTATTATGTACAGCCTTTCACACACCTGCTATCTTAAGCCTCATGGCAGACCTAAGTGGTAGATTATGCTATCCTCTTTTTACAAATGAGAAAATGGAGGATTAGAGGTTTTGAGTAGCTTTCCCATGGTTACACTAGCAGGAGGATGCAGAGCCAGGATTTATTCAGTGGTTCTCAACCTTCCTAATGCCGCAGCCCCTTTAACACAGTTACTGTGGGTCACGGTCCACAGGTTCAGAACCACTGATTTATATCATGCAAGACTTCGAACTCCTGTGCACCTGAAAGAGATGGAGGCATTCACTGGTCTCCAGGCATGTGCCAGGCACTAGGTCAATGGTGACAGCAAGAAGCCAGAACTGAAACTTGTAGGGGCTGGCAGCAGCAGAAGATATAGTGTCCAAAGATCGTGGTTGGTTCCAGCAGGAATCAGTATCTGGAGATTTGCACGACAGTAAGAGATGGGGGTAGGGATAGCAGGTCTAAGAGAGTTTCCCTTCTGGGTTAGGTTAACTCTTTACCAGAATTATTATCTTTGTAGGGATAGAAATACGAATGAGAAAGAAGTCAGCCGAGTAGGAAGGCCTCTACTGTGAACCGAAGTAAAACCACCAGACTCCACAGACAGAAAAAGGACTGTGGCCCAGCTGGGTCTTAGGAAGTCTGGATCTTGGTTTGGAAGCTAGAAGGTTGTATGCAAAGCAGCAGGTTTATTTATGGACTCTCAAAACTGGTGCTCACTGGTCTCCAGCGGCATGACTCAGTCATTTCCTTTCCCTTTCCTTCTGCTCCTCCTGCTCCCATTGCTCCCAGCCCCTCCTCTCACCTACTTGTTAGGGCTCCTGCTACTTGGGGAATTCCACATGCTGCTTCTTCCTCTCTGGGTATATTTTGGCTTCGTCGTATCAGAGTTGTAGTTCTGATTCTCTCCGTTTCTCTTAGAAGCTCCTATGAGAGAACATCTGATTGGTTCATTTAATCACTATTTCCCTCTTGTGCAACATTTTTGCACCAGGCTATGTGCACTAGCTGCCCTAGCGTCAAGTGCTCACTCCTCATCTAATCAGCCAGGACCCTGGAGATGAGATAGGGGTAGGGCTCTGTGATACAGAACATGACCGCCTACCTCGCCTACCTTAAGATGAGCTTAAGGCCATTTTCTCAGCAAGCAACCATAGGTGTAGGGTTGCCAGATAAAATATAGTATACAAGGGCTGGGCGCAGTAGCTCACACCTGTAATCCTAGCACTCAAGGAGGCCAAGGAATGTGGATCACTTGAGCTCACAAGTTTGAGACCATCCTGATCAAGAGCAAGACCCCCGTCTCTAAAAAAATAGCCTGGCAGGTGCCTATAATCCCAGTTACTCAAGAGGCTGAGACAAGAGGATCACTTGAGCTCAAAAGTTTGAAATTTCTGTTAGCTATGATGCCATATCACTTTACCAAGGACAAGAAAATGAGACTCTGTCTCAAAAAAAATAAAAATAAAAAATAAAATAAAATAAAAAATAAAATAAAATAAAAATATATATACCATAAAAATATATATAGCATACACAGTTAACTTTGAATTTCTAATGAATAATGAATAATTTTCTAGTAGAAGTACATCCCAAATACTGCATGGGACTAGCAAGTACTGTGTTACTTATCTGAAATTTAAATTCAACAGGGTCTCCTATATTCTTATTTGTTCAATCTGGCAATGCTACATGGGAGAACCATTAGAAGGACTTCTGTCTGTCCTTCTGCAGCTTGGCCAGACCAAAAGATAAAGATTAGAGAGCTAAGGCCATTGATGCAGAGACAGACATCCAAACTAGTCACCAAAGTCAAAGAACAGGAAGCATGCACAGGAGACCAGAGACTGCAAGCCCAGGCTCCAGGGAAGGGATCCACAGGTGAAAAAAGTAGGAGGGTGGGCCCACTCACATGCCTGATGCAGAAAGCTTTTGTCCTCTGCTGGCTTTTAAGTGATCTTCATGGGCAGCATGTGGGAGAGGCCCCCCTCCAAAGACAGTTGAAGGCAACAGAATTAACCTATGAGCTGCGGTAGGAACATTGTCCAATTCCCAGGACAACTTAGTTTACAAGATCAAGGCAGCATGCAGAGCCCTGGCAGAGAGAGAACAGAGCAGAAAGTTTGAGCAGAAGCTGGCTGTTCCGATTGGGCAAAGGTAGCCATGTGCTGAAGTTCAGGAGGCAGGTGAGTCTCTGGGACGTACTCCATACCATTGGGATACTCGGCTCAGATGAGCACAGTTAATTCGAAGTCCTACTTTTTTTTTTAAGAGACACAGTCAGAGTCTTGTCTTGCTCAGACTGGTCTCAAACTCCTGCCCTCAAGCAATCCACCCACCTCAACCTCCCAAAGTGCTTGGATTACAGGCATGAGCCACCACACCCAGCTTGAAGTCCTTCTGCAGGCTGGAGACTCCAACCACCTGCCAAGATAAGGGTGGGCTCAGGAACCAAAGAAGAGTCTGATCTACCAGTGAGGCAAGAGAAGGCTAGACTTAGCACCTCAGACTGTTGTGATTGTTTCAATTTTCCCTTCCTGGGATACTGAGATTTGTAACCAGGCTGGACTTCCTAGAGCTGAGCCTGGGCACAGGGCGAGAGGAAGAAAGTCCGAGACTTGGATGAGTGGGGAGCAAGAATTAGGTTCCAAACAGTTTCAGCAAAGCTCACCAGAGCAGCTGGGGAGGCAATGGCCTTGAGAGAATCCTCTGAGATAAAAGTCCCCACAGTGCCTGCATCAATCTGTGGGCAGCAGATAGGAAAGAGGGGCACTATTTGATATGGACTATCTTTGTTTTGTTTTTATCTTTTTGCACCACAGTCCACACTTTGTATACTAGTTTACCTTCACTATGTAGCTTGCATGCTGATATTTTCTAATCTTACTTCATTTTTATGTTTTTTAAAAATGTGACAATCAATTGATTTTGCAGTCCATTAATGGGTAGCTCACGGTTTGAAATGCTGAGTCAGATTGTATTTCTTTTTTTTGTTTGTTTGTTTTATGAATCTTTATTTTTTATTATTTTTTATTGTTAAATCATAGCTGTGTACATTAGTGCAATCGCCTGTACTCATTCTAAGATGCACCATAGATATGTCAGATTGTATTTCTATGCACCCTTTCACTATTCCTTTTTTCTGTCACTAGCCCTTGTCAATGCCATGTTGTATGACGTCTACCCTTCTCATAAAAATTCTTCTCTGAGAGCCGTTTCCCACTTCCTCCCATGGGCTCCCCAAAAGGAGAGAGTCTACAGGTCCCTGTGCCTACAAGGTGACATTTCTAACCTGAGCATATCTGATTGGAGAAGGGTGGACAATTGACCCAAAAATGGACCACCAAATGTTTTTTCCCAGGAATTTCAAATTAAGTCTTTGAGATCATAGTTGGATGGTGGGTGGTACTTGAGTCAGGGCCGTAACATACGACTGTACAAGTGTGGACTACACAATTTTAGGGATTACCAATCACATAAACCATAATGTAAAAAGTGCCTGCTAGAGTTGCTCAGTGTATAACCTGTAAACCTGAATGTGACAACCCTGCTAGAGCTCCAAGTTAATTTATTTCCAGGATTTAAAAAGGCCATATTCTGTGAATTACATGTAAAACAAGGTTAATATTTTTTTATAATATTACCAGTTAGAATCTAAATTTATCTTAGAGAAAGAATTGTCTTTTTTTATGGGAAAGTACCTCAATAAGCTGCTTAAAGGAATCCTTCAATATCAAACACAAGTTGGTGCCAAGACATTAGAGGAGAAGGGAAGCTACTCTGTTTGAGACAAAGGAAAAAAAGTCTTAGTTTTCCTTCTAAATGCAAAGAATGAAGTCAGCAGTGTTTTATGAAGAGGAAGCTGGTAGATCACCGCATAGGATGCCAATCTGTAAGCAGTAGTGAAAACTTCACTAGGGCAGTAAAAATATCACTGAAAATGGGAAAGAGAGGTTACCAAAACTTCTCAGAAAGAGAAGGATGTGTGTGTAACAGGTAAGTCATATGGTGTTAGAGTAAGCCCCCAGAGAAATAATTGCATAAAGAATAGATAGTAAGCTTTATAACAATGGATTCTAAAGAGGGTGGGTTGAACTAAGCACAGTTATTTTATTTTCCAGTGAGGTGTGCAGATAATTGTAGGGGCCAGATCCGGATTGCTCAGAATGACAGAGCAGAGTCTGAGCATCATTCTCCTACTTTGCTTTTTCCCCATGCCTCCAAGGCAGGATTCTAGTTCCCCTCCAAGTATCTATTTGAAACACACTCAATTATTAGTCTTCCTGGGGTATCAATTTGTTAGTATCCAAGGGCTTTTGTCTGGCTCTTGGTACAAGTAAAGGGGGGAAAGAAAAATAAAGGAAGTATAAACCAAAATAAAATTTTATGCTCCCAACCCCCAGCTGACTGAATGAACCCCTCCTCAGCCAAAGGGACTCCAGAAATGCCCTAAAGCCGAGCTGCTGGCCATGGGAAGAAAGGTCAGCTGGCCTCTTCCTCATGTCCCCTTCCCTCATTGGAACTATCTTTTGGAACTGATTAACAAGCCTAAGTCTTTCCAGAGCAGAGCTCGAACCACACCTTCAGGTCCTCGATTTACTTAACGGATGACTTCAGTCTGGGTGTAAGTCCACTGGCTTATCTCTGATTATCATACTTCCTTAACTTCAAACACTAAGCCTTTAGACAAAGCTTCATTTCTTTAACCAATTACAAATCAAAGTATCTTTAAACCCACCTATAACCTATAAACCCCTGCTTGGAGACATTCTGCCTTTTGGGGGCCAAACCAAATGCATACCTTCCTTGTACTGATTTATAACTCATATGTAATTCCTATCTCCCTAAAATGTATAAAATCAAACTGTAACCCAACCTCGGTGAGTCCACTTGCTCAAGGCTTCTTGAGCATGGCTTCAGGCCATGATCCTTACACTTGGGTCAGAACAAACCTCTTTAAATTACTTTACAGAGTTTGGGTTCTTTTCCATTGACAGGAGAAAGAAAAGTGAAAACTAAGGAGACAGGTTTGGACCAGGTAAAGTGAAGGGCCAGGGATTCTCACCAGTGTGTCCGTAAGACACCAACTGTCTCATTGGAGATTTACACTACTCTGGGTATAAGCTCTTCCCCATTTGTTCCTCACCAATTTCTCAGTACAACCTCTTGTGTAAGTGAGAAGTTTGTGTGTATGCCTGTGTAACTCTGAAAAAAAGGTGGAACAGATCATAGACCATTGAGTTGTAGACTTCAAGGGGAGGAGGAATCCAATAAGAGCAGAAGCTCCACTGGGAATTCTGAGACATCTTGGGAAGGGCTTTGGGTACCCATAGGATAAGGAACTGTGAGTCAATTCCAATTTCACCTAGACCTCAAGGGAAAGGGAAGCTCCAGCTAACTAACACCTGGGTTCCAAACAGAGGAGCAACAAAAGTCACTGCAGAGAGAGAAAGAGTTAAGCAGAGACACAGAGAGAAATCATGTTGCTTCTTATGTTAATTACATAAACTAAGCCCTGGTGACAAGTACACCAAATTGCATAATTGCTCAAAAACAATAAGAGTTTATTTTTCACTCACCGAATATCCAACTGAAGGCAGTTCTCCATATGATGATTCAAAAAACTAGGTGCCTTCCAATTTATGACTGCACTATACTCTAGAACCTCAGGCCTCATTTTCTGTATCCAGCCAGCAGGAGAGGGTTAGCAATAAGGAGGGGACACACCAGCTTCTTTGCCTGGAAATGGCCCACATCTCTTCCACTCACATTACACTCACAGATAAATGTAATTGCCTGTACAGCCACAGAAGTGTTCAGGCATGTTCAGGAAGCAGTAGTAGAAATAGATTTTTAGTAAGCAGCTATCAGTTATCATAGTCATGATCTGGACACCATCTACCCATTGGTACCCTTCTTCCCTTTTGAAAACTACACTCATGCCCTGCTCAAGGAAAATAAACCGAAGTCCCATTTAGTCACTACATCTACCTTAAAGTCCAAGATGCTGGAAGACACAATGTTATCTCAATCAGGTCTATATGTGGTTCCTGGTGGTCTAGCCATTTATTAATAAAAAGACCAGTGATTTGCCCTTCTAACACATACCCATTGTACTCTGGTAAAACTGAATCTTGATAACTACAATAAGACTCCTATTCAGAAAAAAGAAAAAAAGGAATAACACAGTGGGTGGTTAATAGCATGATGGAGGGCGGCACCTGTGTTTCAGTGAGTAGAGTGCTGGCCCCATATACTGAGGGTGGCGGGTTCAAACCCAACCTCAGCCAAACTGCAACAAAAAATAGCTGGGCATTATGGTGAGCACCTGTAGTCCCAGCTACTTGGAAGGCTGAGGCAAGAGAATCACCTAAGCCCACGAGCTGGAGGTTGCTGTGAGGTGTGATGCTACGGCACTCTAAAACAAAAATAATAGCGGGCAGCGCCTGTGGCTCAAAGGAGTAGGGCACCAGCCCCATATGCCGGAGGTGGCAGGTTCAAACCCAGCCTCAGCCAAAAACTGCAAAAAAAAGAAAAAGAAAAAGAATGATGGAATCCTGCCAGGTGGGCACCGTGAAGACCCTCTGTGGGACTGCGAAGGGGAGAAATACGCCTTGCTTAGTCCCTTAATCTGCTTTCTGGGAGGAATTCCTTCTCTATTTTTCTCTATGGTCTCTTATTGTACTTTCTAGAGTATCCTTTCTTACTCCTTTTCCTTTTTTTTTTTTTTTTAAAGACAGAGTCTTATGTCACCCTTAGTAGACTGCCATGGATGGCATCACAGCTAACAGCAACCTCAAACTCTTGGGCTTAAGCAGTTCTCTTGCCTCAGCCTCCCAGGTAGCTGGGATTACATGTGCCCGCCTCAATGCCCGGCTATTTTGGGGGGGGGGGGGGGGTTGTAGTTAGCCCAGGCTGGATTAAAACCCGCCAGCTCCAGTGCATTTGGCTGGCACCCAACCCACTGAACTATAGGTGCTGAGCCTCTTACTCATTTT
>CAUYPK010150272.1:0-24191 GCA_963574355.1 Loris lydekkerianus | reverse complement strand
TGTGTACATTGATATGATCATGGGGCATCATACACTAGTTTCACAGACCGGTTGACATGTTTATATCACACTGGTTAACATAGCCTTCCTGGCAATTTCACAGTTACTGTGTTAAGACACAACTTTTACACTGCTGGTGGGAATGTAAATTAATACATTCCTTTTGGAAAGATATATAGAGAACACTTAAAAGATCTAAAAATAGACCTACCATTCAATCCTGTAATTCCTCTACTGGGCATATACCCAGAAGACCAAAAGTCATCACAACAAAGGTATTTGTACCAGAATGTTTATTGCAGCCCTATTCACAATTGCTAAGTCATGGAAAAAGCCCAAGTGCCTATCGATCCACGGAATCAAATCTTATCAGTTTCTTTTAACACTGTCTCTTTTGCTTAGCCCTGTTGTGCTTACCCGGTTACATCATAGGTCCTTGGGAAATGTTGAATAAATGAAAACAATGGAATCTTTTTAAAAAATATATTTTCTTGTACATAATATTTGTATATATTACTGGGGTACAAGTGATATTTTGCTGCATGCATAGAATATGTATTGGCGTATTTAGTGTATCACCTTGGGCACTTATCATTTCTGTGTGTTGGGAACATTTTACGTCCTCTCTCCTAGCTATTTTGAAATTACAGCACATTGTTTTTAACTTTAGTCACCTTATTCTGCTATTGAACATTAGAACTCATTCCTTCTACCTAACTATATGTATAATTAACCAACCTCTTTTCATCACCTCCCATACCAACCCCCATATCTAGATAGATGAATTTTAACTGGAGTTGGAGAAGTTATTCTTTGAATAGTACTGAACTACTCTAGTTCAGAACTATAGTACTGAACTAATTTATTTTTCATAAAAACAGTGTTATAAAAGTTTTATAATTTGTGATGAGGTTCTTTGCAGGCTTGTCTTTACCATTTTATGGTTCAATTTTTGAGGTCTGAGATAAGAGTACAAATGTAGGCCTGCAAATACTAGTCTAAATCCTTTGCACTGTTGATGTCCTGGACCCAAAGGGGTGGCAGTTGTCCTGTGCATTGTAGGGTGTTGAGCAGTATCTTGGGCTCTGCTCACTAGAAGCCAGTTGTAATCCACCTGCCCCCAAGGTTGTGACAACCAGAAATGTCTTCTGACATTGTCAGAGGCCCCCTGAGGGACAAAATTGTCTCTGGTTGAGAATCACTACTCTAAATATTTAAACATTATAAATTAAGCTATGCCCACAGCCTGCTCTTGCTGTCCCAAGCAGGGTCCTCAGTCTGCTCCCACAGACTGCCTTCTTAACTCAGAGCACAAGCCATATGTAGGCCTGGTCCAGGCAACAGAGATCTCCTGGGGCAGGGTGGGGTCTTGTCTGGTCTAGACTGGGATTGACCTTCTCAGTTTCCTTGAGGGAGCCAGTGTGAGTAGGTTCCCCTCCCTTATGACCTCACTTTTCCATCTCAGGATTTTCAGGCAATTGTAAGCACCTCCTAGAACTCTACCATCTGAGTAGCTAGACAGACGTGAGGAGGAAGTCAGCTTTCTGGAGAATTCAGTCTGCCTAGACTCCTACTTTGGGTCATATGGAATGGGCAACTTTTTTTTTTTTTTTATGAATATATATTTATTTTGGTCTTTGCTTTTTTATTTGTTTATTAAATTGTAATTGTGTACATTGATGCATTTATGGGGTTCAGTGTACTGATTTGATATACAATGTGAAATGCTTACATCAAACTCATTAACACATCCATTACCTTGCTTACTTATTTGTTGTGGTAAGACAATTATACTCTTTTCCTAATAGTTTTGAAATGTACCACTGCATTATGCACATTAGGTACTTTGCGTGGTATGGAATGGGCAACTTTAAACCAAAACAACTGCAGCCATCTTTCTCTTGTTTTGGGGTACCGTGATTCTTAGTATCATTGCTCTCTACCCTGTCCTGCCAAAATACCCCCTATAGAAGAAAGAAAACCCTTTGTGTTTGGGGAGACAAGAGCCCCCCCCCCCCCTTTTTTATGGTTCAAATGAAGATAATACTTTTAAGGATAAACCACATTTAACCCATTACCTGGCTACATGGCAGTCTGTTCTGTCCATGGTGTGGAGTGATGCAGTTATCATTTACAGTGTTTCTACAGCAGTGGGATGGATTGAAGTGGGCAAATCTGATTCTGTGTAGGCTGTCATATTCTTTGTGTATTTATTTACTGCTCTCTACTTTTTATATTAAATGGCATGATTTAATTTTTATTAAGCAAGGAATCACCAAGTATTTGCTTTGTTCGTCTGAATCTTAGACTGTTTTTGTAGGAACATGGTTCCATTATAAGCTCCAGTTTCGTGCGTGTCGGGAACTCTCTCTCCTAGAGATGCCTCTCTGTAGAAGTTAACAGCCCTTTGTAGTGGTGGTGGTAAGTGTTTCTTGGTGTCATTGAAGGAAAAGGATCTCAGACATTCTGAGAAATAAAGGAGGCCACAGAAAATCCCAGCGTCAGGTATAGGCCCTCAACCATTTCAGGGAAGAAAGGGGGGAAGAGAAGATTCTATATATCAACTGTCTGTCTAGGTTAAGGAGTCTGAAGTATTTTTGCTAAATGAACCCTGCTGAGAATAAAAGCTATGATTATTCTTCTCCAGAAAGACAGCAGATTATCACCCAAAGTTTTGTATATATTTTCAAAATTTTCACTGAGATTGAAAAACAATGTAGATCACTAGAGTGGCAGTTACTCTCTGACGCAAATGTCATTCAGGTCGAGGAAGAATATCATTATTTGCCAAGTATGTCCTGCCATTCTGTGTATGTCTTCTACTTTGTTCTTCACCTAATTTTTAACATGTTTTTTCTTACCTTCTGTTAGCCTATAAGGCTTATTATAGATCAATAGATAAATATTCAGTAAGGTGTTTCTAGAACTCTCTATAAGTGAGTTATTTTAACAATTGTTGGATCACCTGAGAAGAAAAAAAATGACATGGAGTAGGATTTGGAGTTAAAAAAGGATGTTTAGTCCAGTCATTAAGCGGGAAGTGAAACCAACCATTTAGCTGGGTACTAAAATCCAGATCATCTGAACCCTGGGTGGGCACGCTCGCAGCTTCATCCTGCCTTCATGGCACATGGCAGGGTACAGGAGAGAAGCATTATAAAAATCATGCTAACAATATGAAAAAGGATTCAAACTTAATGTCAAATAGAAGAAAACAGTAATATTTACAGCATTTATAAAATCTGAAAGCAAAACAGACCACTCCTGTGTGGTTAGAGTACATTTTTGGTCTGTGAGATTACCAGAAGACTTTTTTAACAATAACGTGCAAAGGCTGTGAGAAACACTAGAAAAGGCACAAGTTTACATCGGTTCATCATGTTACCAACTGCTCTGATACTTAGACCCATCCATCCATAAATTTCACTTTTGGGAATCTATCCTTAAGAAATAATTAAAAACAGAGTGCATCACAGTTTCTGTATCAAGATATCTATAATAGTAATATTTATAAAATAGTGAAATCCCACAAATTTTAATATGTAATAATGGAGAAGTGATACAAATAGAAAATTATGCCTGTGAGGTTGCTAGGATTGTGATAGGAATAAGAAGTAAAATAATAGGGCTTTTTTCTTGTCACTTGTATTTTTTTTTTTTTTTTGAAAGGAGTAAGAAATAAATTTTTTCCTTGTCAAATAGTGGTTTCAATTATGAAAACCTAAAAGATTGAGATGAGTCATTATGTGGGGGTTCAACTTATTGAGAGCTTGTAGGGGTTTTTTGGTTTTTTTTTTTTTTTTTTGACTTTTGAATGATCATGCTGTGTAGAGTTGAATAAAATTCTAGGGAAGTATGATCACAAAATGAATGTTGGCAGTTCCTTTGATGATTAATATGTCAGACCTGTCAACATGCTCCTGTATATTTGCCAGGTTCATTCAGTTCTTGAAGTGAGCCTGCTCTCAAGTATATTCTAAAGCAAACAGAAGTTAATATTATTTTTTCCTTTTTTTATATATTATATCATATTCTTTGTTTTGCATGTTATTCTCTACCTTTAGATGTTATTAGATAGCATATTTTGATTCTTACTAAAGAAGGAATCACTAGTCAGGTGTTTTTTTCATTGTACCTCAAGAGTTTGCTATATTTGAAAAAAAGGTATTAAATCTTTTGCTACAGTCTTCAAGAGGAGTTCTGTCCTCTTTTTATTTTTAGTTATCAAGTTGTTCAGCTGTACTTTTTTATTACCTGAACTCCAGGGTATTTCTGCTGCAGTAGTTTTCTGGATAATGCTAAGTGTTCTTCGCATCCCTGCTATTTAATTGGCTTTTTTGAACAACTGTCTTGGCAGCTTGTTCCTAAGTTCTCTGTGCTGTGATTACAGTTAACTTTAAGTGGATTGCACTCCTGCTGAGCAGAAAAAATGAAATGTCAAGTGTCCAAGTTTGCCATTGTCAATTCCTGAGATCTTATAAACTTTGCAGTAGATACTGTGTCAGGCTAAAGGAACTGGCACATTTCTTATGTCTGACTTAATTTTACTAGCCATTTAACCCCCTAAACAGAGTAAGATAATATCTCCTAGGGATATTTAGATGCAGTAGAGTAATGTAATTATGCTTTAGAGGTAGAAATGCTTTATGATCATGTTGTTAGAATCAACATGTTATCAGGACAAAATACTTGCTTCTTGCCTTAGCCCATTGTCTGCTGCAGCTGTGTCCAGAAAGGCACCTGCAGAGGGAAGGACATTTCAGGCAGATGGGTAGCAGCTACGATTCCAGGTCTCCTCCTCCATGGTTTCTCTTGTTATCTTGGTTGGGCTGGATTATGTGAATTTCAGAGGTCCAGTTTCTTTTTCATTTCATAACCCAGATTAGAAACAGACTTAAGTGACTTGTCATGATACCTTTTCTCTTGGTTCTATCTTGTTTCTTTGTTTGGTCTTCCATGGACGGGAGGTATCTGCCCCCAGTCAGTTTCATTTATAATACCTTTACAAAAGCTTCTTCCCCTGACAAAGGATTATTCTCCTTGCTGGTTCCCGAGGATTCTACGTTGCTCTCATCCCATCTTGGAGGGTGGCATGAGGGAGTTTTAGCTTCTTTTAGAGCCAACATTTTCAAAATGTCTTCCATGGAAGGACAGTAAGGACTGTGGGAAGGAGGCAGAAGGGCCTGAGCAGGTGGCCCTCTCTACCTAACCAGCTTCAGGTACAGTGGCTCTATTTTTATATCTTTTATGTGTGAGATTCTGCATTTGAATTTCAGTAGGGAAATAATACCAGCAACTTTTTAAAAATTTGAAGTTTATAGATTTAGACATTAGAGTATGTCTTCTGACAAGAACCATAGGTACTTTAGAATCAAAAGCTCGGAAACCTAGGAGCAAAACCCACAGCCATTTAGCTGATAATGCTTCATCTATTTTGCTCTCATGATCTCTAGGATAGGAAAGTTGATCTCTTACTGTAGTCCTTCCAGTCATAGGCATCGTCAACATGCTCTTGGAGTCACAAGTTCTCTTTCAACTTTTCTTATTTTTTTGATCAGTTTCTCTTAGGATTCATTCTTTTAGCAGATATTTTAGTGCCTGTATTTACAAGGCATGGCTAGATGGGGAATTCAGAGGTGAATAAAGCAGTTTTTGGTTTCAAAAAGTTTATCTTATTTTCTTGTTTATGGAAAGGTGTAAACAGCTGTAATGACAGAGAAGGGATGGGCCAGTGCCGTGATAACAGTGCTCTGGGAGTTGAGGGGCGAGACTGCATCTCTACTTAGGAGGAGGAGGACAAGGGAAAGATGAGTGAAAGGAAGCTCCATAAGCCTGAGTGCCTTAGAGATACTGTAGAGGTAGTGATCATGACAGAAATGCTTGTTTGGGAAAATGTTGGAGGTAAGTCGTATAGGTGGAAGGGGAAGACATCAAGTTCATCTGTGTATAGTAATTTTGTTTTTTATTCAGTGGTCAAATCTGAACACTTCTAAAGAAGTGCAGTAGATAGGATTGATTGGATGAAAGGGTAGAGGGAGAAGGAGGCTTCAGGATTCACTCTTATTTCTGGCTTTGTCATTTGAGTGAATGGCTCTAGTTTGATGCAGGGACTTGGAGGAGGAGCAAAGTTTGGAGAATTGAGATGGAAGGTAAGTCCATTTTAGAATATGGTAAATTCGGTAAATATGGTAAATGTGCCTTCAGGGTGGTAATTCACCTTTGCTAAACTCTTGAGTATTTGCATAGAGGTGAGATAATTTTTATTGATGATTTTAATTTTTTAAGATTTAAGTAAGTCTATTTTTATAAATATAATGAATACTATAAATGTACACAGATTTCTATGTTCTTTCTTTGTGTATAGTGCTATCAAAACTTTTTTCTGTCTATCAGTAGTTTAATTTGAAGTAATTTAGTCATTTAGTAACACATTGACCTTTTATGATAGCATCAGATTTTGGTTTGTGATCCATTTAAAAATACTGACTGGAAAAGATTTGATTGTCTTCTTAGAGGCATATGATTAACATAAAAATCAGTACTTTCTACATACTGTGATCACTGTGTATGTTTCTGATAAATTAAAAGAATTTGTGAAAATTTAAGAAAGTCTTAGGCTTTTGACTTTGTGTTACCAAACACTGCATGAGGTGAATATAGGATCTTTAGAGTTTCTCTGTTTTAGTTGGAAGTTTGAGGAGAGTATATTAAGCATTGAACCTTGACGGTGTGAATTAGTAATTAATTTTTTTATTAAACTTTTTACTTAGCCAGGCCTACTCAGCAAGCCTATGTTATATTTTGCTATCTTCAAATTTTGTGTAGAAAAATTACTTAAAATATATATTCTATTTAAATACATAATTAGAGTGCTACTTATCTTTTCAGTTACTGTTTATCAGAAAATTTAATCATCTGATTCAAATGAAAACTTTTAACATATGGCATAGATGCTGTGGGTGCTGTGGAATCTATAAGAAGAATCAATGCTGTTGATACATTAAATGTATTTCTTCTAAAAATAATTTTGGAAGTTACAAACACTCCCACAGATTTAACACTTTTGTTGCTGTATGACTAGTGAGGAAATAAAACTTGTTAAAATTTGAGTAGTTGGGGAATTTTAAAGCTGTTTTGCATTTTGCTTTAAATAACTCATAATCTACTTGCAAAATATTTGGGGAGTTTTAATTAAAATAACCCTATCCAACATAGTTAACTAAGAATGATCTCAGTCATTGCCTGTGATAGATTGTTTATGCTCATAGTGATAAAACATTACTGTCTTTTAATTTAAGGGCTTATTGTCCTAAGCTCTAGTTAATTTAAGCAGACACTATTTTTCAGGGTTTTTAAAAAAGAGCTTAGTTTAAAAACTGCTGAAAACTCCACCCCTGTCTTTTTTTCATATTCAGGTTTTCATTGTGATCATAGGGTAACGGTGGGTTTCAAACTGTGACCTCAGTATGACTAATGCATTCTAAGTTCACAGTAAATATGCAGAAGTAAATAATTGCTTATTTTTTTAAAAACTAGCTTTATTGAGATATAATTAGCATACCACAAAGTTTACCTGTTTTAAGTGGATGGAGAGACTTGATTTTTATGTTAAGCAGAAATACTAGGAATTACCTGGATAGTTATTTACAGATATGAATTCTTAGATCTCCCACCCCCAGTTCCAGTCAGTAGGACTCATACTTCAGAAAATACTAGGAGACTTGCTAAAATTAAAGATTTCAAAATCCAAGTTCCTTTTAGGCTTTTAATTATAAAGAAGATAGTTTTATTTCTGGACTTTTAAGTATATACATATATACATCTACATCTACATATATATATATGTATATATTTTATCCCCGCAGTCCCTGACCCCAGGATGTGGTCAGGTACCTGTCTGGCCTCTGAGGAACCTGGCTGCACAGCAGGGTGTGAGTGGTGGGGCAGTGAGCAGATGAATGCGCTCCACCTCCTCCTGGATCAGTGGCTGCGTTATGTTCTCACAGGATTGCCAACTCCTTGGAAACTGCTCCTGTGAGGAATCTACCTTGTGTGCTTCTTACATGAATCTGATGCCTGATGCTCTGAGGTGGTGGTGCTAGCACTGGGGAGTGGCTGCAAATACAGATTATCATTAGCGGAGAGGTCTGACTGCACAGAGATCATAATAAGCCAAGTGCTTGCAGACTCATTAAAACCATCCACTCCCACCCCCAAGGTCATGGAAAAATTGCCTCCCATGAAACCGGTCCCTGGTGCCATGCTCAAGTTGCAGTAAAGCAAAGGATTCCCACCTTTATAAAATAAAAATGGGCCTTAGCTTCAAAACTGGAGCATAAGGATGGGTTTGCTGCTAGAATTTTGTAAAAGGTTACATGGAAATACTTTCACTATTGTCCTTGTTAGTTTTGGGACACTTGTGCTAGAGTGTTTCGTTATCGTAAGCTGAAGCTCTACAGTGCACAGTGCACTGGGTGGGAAACCTTTAAGACATCCTTCACCCTAGACAGCAGTGGCCATTTGGCTGAGTTTGTGAAGTACAGAAGTTCGCTCCTTTTCCTTAGAGGTACGTGTGGCATAGATGGTTACATGTTACTTGCAGCTCTGGTGGTCTGGTGTTCTGGGAGTTTACCATAACTTCTCGTGGAGGCAGTCTCGCAGTGTAACTAAAGCTTCTTATTTTTTCTTTCATACATGTTCTTAGGGACATTTTTGAGCTCAGAGTACTTTTAAAACATGATTTTTCTAGAAGTGGTAGTTTGTAATCTAACAGGTTTTCAGTCAGGGTGTCACTTTGTTCTCTACCATCTGACTTAATTTTTGCATTTTTGAAATCAGTGACAACAATTGTGTAATATTTTGGCACCTGAAAAATATTTTGACATTTTGCTTTAATCTACAAATTATACAGTTCAGGTTATGGTTTTTAAAAAGTTTTATCTCAGGAAGACAGTGTGTTATGTAAAGTACAGGCTCTTAACTGTATCCATACTTCTTGTATGATCTTGGACAAATTACTTTTATCTTTCTGATTCCCTATTTGTAAAGTGTAAATGTTAATAGTCTACCTCATAGGGTCATTCTGAAGATTGAATGAGATGAAATCTAGCAGATAGTGGACGTTCAAGCATTTGCTGAATGTGTTGTGCAGGAATCAGCCTCTCATAGCTGTGTGCTTAAGTCTTCTGGTCTCCAGTGCATTTTTCATTATGTTCATGAAATCAAATTTTACACCTTTGTGGAAGACTTGGATTTTGTATTTAATCCTAACTTGATTCTGTCTGCACAGACTCCATTTCCACATAGAGTCACAATGGCAGGTTGAGTATCCCAAATCTGAAAATCCAAACACGCCAAAATAAAATTTTTTGAGCCAGGTGAGGGCAGGTGGGAGCAGGAAGCTCATGGGTCGTAAGCCCCCTCTCATAGCTGTGTGCTTAGGTCTTCTGGTCTCCAGTGCATTTTTCATTATGTTCATGAAATCAAATTTTACACCTTTGTGGAAGACTTGGATTTTGTATTTAATGTTCCAGTAGTTTGCCAGGGGCTGCTGGCATACTACTAAACAAAGTGCCACAAACTGGGTGGTTTAAAGAACAGACCTTTTTTGTTTCACAGTTCTGGGTAGAAGTCTGCATTCAGGGTGTTGACGGGACTGGTTCCTTGCATGAGAGCTGTAGAGGGAGGGTCTGTCCCGGCCTCTCTGCCTGGGGTTCTCCTTGTATGTGTGTCTGGTGTCTGTCTCTAAATTTCCCCCTTTTTATGATACCAGTGATACTGGGTTAGGGCCTTCTCTGATGTCCTCATCCTAATGTGATTATGTCTACAAAGAGCCCATCTCCAAATATGGTCACTTGCTGAGGCACTGAGAGATAGGACTTCAACAAGTGAATTTTGGGGAAACACAATTCAACCCATCTTAGGTATATTTGAGACATGAAAGTGAAACAGATTTTTAGTTACAACATTTCCATTTTTTAAGTTGTCCTTATTTATAAAACGTTAATGTAAACAGATAGGATAGCCACTTTTTCTTGTACTAGGACCAGCCATTCATTTACCTAAATTTAAGCAAAGTATATGTAGCACTTGAAATAAATTGGTAGAATTGAGCAGAGATTCTTGATTTCCTTGTCTTAGTTATTTATATGCTACTATGTGGATAAGGAAGGGATGTTTGGGTTTCAGGTACTAAAAATACCAAGGAATGAGTTAACTTCTCTCAAGGCTGACTTAAAGTCTTTTTGGCATTTGATTGATTTCAGGAACAGAACATATCTACTAAATATAGAATTTGTTGGTCTTCCTGTTATACAGAATCTTACATTCACCAGTTTTTGAGGATAAAAACTGCCATAAAAAGGTACCATAAAAACTGGGTGGCTTAAGACAGAGTATTTTTCTTTCATAGTTTTGGAGCCCAGAAATTTGAAATCATGATTTGGGTAGAATCATGTTCCTCCTGAGATTCTAGGGAGGAATCTCTCCTTGCCCCTTATAATTTTTGATATTTGCGGCAGTCTTTGGAGTTCCTTGGTGGTGGCACCGTAATTGTAACCTCTTTCAGTTTTCACTGGGCCTTCTTCCTTGTGTGTCTCCATATATTTTCCTTGGAAGGATACCAGTCACTGGATTTAGGCTCTTTGTAATCTGGTATGACCTCATCCTAACTTGATCCTGTCTGCACAGACTCCATTTCCACATAGAGTCACAATGGCAGGTTGAGTATCCCAAATCTGAAAATCCAAACACGCCGAAATAAAATTTTTTGAGCTTCTTTTTAAGTGCTCAAAGGAAGTGCTTGCTGGAGCAGTTTGGCTCTTTTGATTAGGGATGCTTAGCTAGTATGTATTCTGCAAATATTCAAAAACTGAAAAATCCAAAATCTGAAATACTTCTGATTTCAAGCATTGCGGATGAGGTATATTCAGCCTGCATGGGGGTAGACTTCAACATATTTTGGGGGGAGGAGAACACAATTCTACCCACAGTAGTTGTTCATTGTTTTTACAAATCAGCTTTACTTTTAATTTCTCTCTTTTATTCTCCAGTTATTCCTGAACAGTAAATGGACTACTTTGTTACCACACATTAGTGTACTTGAGTCGGTCAACCCAGAACTGTCCCACTTTCCTGACTGTTAACCTGTTGCCTTGGTTTTCAAGGTGGATAATTATGCTTCATGTTTTGCCTCTGTCCATCTGCTCCAACAGTTTGTTGGAAATTTTGAAGTCCCTTTTTCTCTCTTTCTTTACCAACTATATGTTGTGTTTGAAATTGTTGCACTATTTTATAACTCTTAATACATTTCACTTCCAGAAGCTTTCTGTAGCAGAAATGCGTATGTGTTCACTACTTGATACATATTCTCTATACCACTTTTTATTAAGACAAAGGTTTTCTACACAGAGTGGAATGAACAAAAGCATCGGGATAAAAGAGTTTGGGGGCTTGATTTGAGAGCTGTGGGTATTCACAGGTTTTACTGTGAGAAGCGTTATGTTTTATTGGGAAGTAAGAATGAAAAGGCAGAGATTGTGCCTGGGGTTAGCCTATCAGTGAAGCATAAATAGATTGGGGTAGTTTTTTATTTTGGCAAATAATTACTTTTTAAAATATATGTGTGTGTATATATGTGTGTGTGTATACATAAAGATAAGCTATTCATCACGTATACTTTTTAAAACATGTGTTTTGGGGGTTTTGTGGGTGTTCTTTGAAGAAAATATTTTATGACTTGTTTAATTGTGGATGCTATATTAGTTATCTTTTTATTCTTGTTTTGTACTTACTTCTTCTAATGTGTTTATTCCTTTTGCCCAGTATATACTTCACAGCCTTTTCAAAGACATCTAGGTGAATGTCAGGAGTGTGTGTATGTATTCTTTTCTTTTACTTTTACAAATTGGAAATGCCACATTCATATGGCTTCTCAGGAAGAATGAAGGGTTGTTATTATGTGTCTGTGTTTGAAATTTAAACATCCATGTGATTTTAGTATAAAGTGTTCTATCAAGAACTTCAGTAGACTTTCTTGTCAACAGTTATTTTAAGTTAATTCAGGAGGAAAGTATCAAAGCACAAAAACGAGGAAAAAATGGGAACCAGCATTATTTAACTGAGTCACAGTTGTCTACTTCATCTTATTTTCCAGTGTGCAGTGGGAAGAGCTCCTTCTTAGCACATCAGTCCCTTTAGTTTTTGTTAGGAAGCAGCAATACTTTGGCTTACAAAGAAGTGGCAGTGGTACTCAGTGAAAATGAATGAAATAGCTTTTAGTTTCTTCTTTAAGTAATTAAAATTCAAAGATTAGCATTTTGACATTTGACCTGGGTGCTAAGTCCCTTACATGTTACTGTAATTGGTGTATCTTGCCTAGAGTTGCTGTTCTTAGGTCATAAAAAGAGTGCTTAAATGCATATTAGATTGTTTGTCATGAGAACTAAGGACCAGTGTAGAGATTTATTACCAAAGTATAAACTGGTTATTAGCCTTTTAATAATAACTAGCCTATTATTAGCCTTTATACCATAGAAATAATGTCCATAATAATTTTGTATACTATGAATAACATTAAAAATATATAAACTAACTAAAGCAATTTTAGTAGAAATGTAAAAATTTGATATTTTAAAAAATGTACTCTATGCTATTTGAACTAACTGCTTTTAGGTAAAGTTATTTAAAACTGGCTTTTAGTAGAAAGATACTTATTGTAGATTCTACATTTTTGTTTAATACCTGTTAATATGATTGTTTTTAATTTTTTCACCAAGTGTTTTTTTTAATCCTTTGTCACCGTCAGTAGACTGATGTTATAATTACATTGTTTTGGATTACTGATCTTATAATTGCGTTGTACATACGATTGCCCTACTGAAACATTTTGTGGTGTTTACATTTCCTACAAAGTTAAGTACAAACTTAAAGTCTGAGAAGAGACAAAGGTGCTTCAGGGGGGATGGGAGGCAAGCCTGGCCTGCAGAATACGTAGGTCTGGGGGGACGAGGAAACAAGCAGCAGTTAGATTAGCAATCTTCAGCTGCTGTGCACAGCACGCTGCTGCGTGGTGAGAGGCTCTTAGGTGTGCTGAGCAAATTTTAAAGGTCATTAATTAAATTGTTTTTAAAAGATGTTCAAAGCACAGTAAGTATATTCTTTTTTTTTTTTTTTTTTGCTCTTTTTTTGATCAACATAAAATTAAAGTGTGCTGCAGAAGTTCGATTACTGGCTCAAGTGTGCCATGGGATAAAATATGTTGAAAAACACTGAGTTAGATCCTCACTCAGCAAAAAAGGACGAGAATGCCGCCTGAGGTAACCTCGGCAATCAGTGACCAAGAGAAAAGGACAGAGGTGCTGAGGCCGAGAGAGACCAATGAAGGACTTAAAACAACTGCAGATGGAGAGAAAGAGGATGTTTATACCTCCACATATATAAGCGGAGCTCCCTTCCCTTACTCCTGAGAGAAACTTACAGCCCTCTTTGGAAGAGCTCTAAGCTTTCTCTTTGTTCTTAAATAACATTTCTCTTTGTTATACTGAAGCCCCTGCCAAGTTACTTTTGCCTTCTATTAGCATGGTCTGTGCTGCTCCAGTTTTACTTTCAGTTTCTGTACAGTTTCGGCCTTGTTGGTAGAACTTTCTAGTTCAGCTAGTAATCTAACCAGGCCACTGGATTCAGGGAACCAGGCCCCTCAACCCCCAGCAACATCCATGAGTATGTATAAGATCACCTAAAATTTTTTGAGAAGAAGTGTATATTAGTATAGACGTTTGTACTGTTATCAAAATCTCAAGGGGGTTTTGACCTAGGTCTAGTTCCCAGATGCACACAGAACTAATTATTAAGATGAGGATTGCCAAGGAAGAATGGTAATCATTGGTAGGATAGACATCTTGGGAGAATGAGGGAAGCCTCCTCAAATCTTTTAAAGGATTAAATCTTCTTTTAGGGATTTTAAAGAAGGGGCTGCATGCCTTGGGCGGGTCTGGTGTAAATAAGAAGGAACTATGTGTATTGGGGCAGGTTGTGGGGCACAGGGAATCTTGCTGTCAGGAAATCTGCCCAGAGGCCTTCAGTATCTCAGCTCCTTCGTCTTGCAAAACATCCATCATTTCTGGGAAACAACTGGAAAAATCAAGTAGTTAGTTCAAGGGAGAGATTATTAAAATAATATAGTAAAAAAAAAAAAAAATACAGTATAAGCATTATTGATATTTGTTCACATAAAGCCAATTACAGCACAGCTATGGCTAATTTATCTTTCTGGTGGTTTTTTCTTCTGGGTCCCAAAACCAAATCTGGAACCTTGCATATGGTGGGTATCTTGTAAATGTGTTTTGATTGATTGACTAGTCATGAAATAGTTAAAATGTTCTTTGAATGTCTATCTTGGAAGTTCTCAAATGTAGAACTTCTGTTACTGTATCTATTATTAGAGTAAGACCAGTGCCCAATTCTTGATCCTGTTAGAGGATCTCTGCTTTCATCATATGTTCAACTTGAAGTGCCAAGTGAAGGGCGGGGCTTCTGCCTACATTATAATTTTTTTTTCAGATATTTATTTTAGTAGAATTTTCCTTTTGCTATCATCTCATCTTAATCAGTTACTTTATCCATCAACATCCACTTGACATTACAAAATATTTTAAAGTCTATATTTTAGGTAGAAGATTTTTATCTTTTTAAAAAACTGATTAAAATAGTTTAAAAAAAAATGAACTAGTCTATCTTTACAAGCAACATTTCATGTTATCTGCTCCTTGTGATAAGAAGCTATAATCTTGTGGTAAACTATGTGATTAGTCTCTTATTATTTACATCAGATGTACAGTCTGTAGAACAGTGATTTTTCTGTATGGGTATTCTGAAATTGCCACTGTTTTGATTTATTTTTAGGCAAAATAATTTATCTTGAAATTTTAAATTAATATGTTTTTATGTTTACTTGCATTTTAAATGCTCTTAGCTTATTTTTATGCTATTTCCTCATTCCAGGAGTAGTTTTTAAAGTCCCTATAGCCTTTATCCATGTAAATGGTATCTTTATAAAAAAATACAGTATTTTAAAAATTCTTCTTTGCTTTCTCTAAAACTGGCCTTTTATAGCTTTTTCCTGTTTGTTCAGATGTCTTCTCTTTTGTTTCCTCTTCTGTTGATCCCTTAAATGCTTTTTTTTTTTTTTTTTTTCCGTAGGATTCTCTACTTCTGCTCTCCTTTGGTGATTTCAGCTATTCTAGTGTCATTTGCTATTGCTTATATGCTTTGGGTTCTTAAATTTTTATTTCTAGTCTAGATCAGTTGTCTGGTATCGGATATTCTACTTTCACATTTACCTCAAATTTTACAGGTGCAAGATAGAATTCATTCTCTCTTTTTGATACCTTCCTTCTACCCCAGAGTGTAGCCACTGTACCTTGTTGGTCACCACCATTCTAATCAGTTATCCAAACTATTCTGTCTCCTTATTATGCATGTATTTATTTTGAGATAGGGTCCCGCTCCTTTGCCCTGGGCTGGAGTATGGTTGCATCATCACAGCTTACTACAGCCTCAGACTCCTGGCCTCGAGCAATCCTGTTCCAGCCTCCTGAGTAACTGGGACTACAGGCACGTACCATCATGCCCTGCTAATTTTTTTGTAAAGATGAGGTCTCACTATGTTGCTCAGGCTGGGCTTGAACTCTTGTGCTCAAGTGATCCTCCTTTGCCTCTGAAAAGTGCTGAGATTATAGGCATGAGCCACTGTGCCCGCCCTTATTTTTGATGCCTACTTCCTTTTCTCTTACATGTTCAGTTGTTTCCAAGTCTGTTTCCTGCAAGTTTGTGTAGACATTTCTCTTATGTTGCAGAGTGTTATGCTTATTTTGCAAATTAAACTACATTCTTGTTTAAACTTCTAAGCCTTAACATATGTGCCTCCTTTTTTGTCTGGAATTGATAATCGGCTCCTCTTTATTTTGAAAAATAAATATAGAATCCTAAGGCCCTCAAGTGACTGCATAGACCACCTCCAGAGGGGACACCAGAGAAACTTCAGGACTTGACTTCTTGGCCATGATGAATGGGAGGTCAGATAGGCTTCATTAAATCCCTTTCCTCGTTAAGTGCCCTTAGGCTTTCTTTCCTAAGGATTAAACAGAACCCGACTTTTGAAAAGACCTGCTGGATCCATGATTTCATTCAACTGATTAATGTACTAGAACTGAGCAGCATTGCTTCCTGATGAGGAGCCACCCACCATGGGGGTGTCCCACGGAGGGGGTCTGAAGAGTGTGACAGTGAGGGCGTCAGTGTCCCCACGGAGGGTTTCTGAAGAGTGTGCACAGTGAGGGAGTTGGTGTTCTCTGCTTCAGCTTGTGACATCAGGAGGCTGAAAATTCCAGCTTGGATTATGCTAGCTTAGTCATTTTTTTGAACATGGATCCCATGAAGTAGCATGAAGCCTGGAAGAACATATGCAGGTTTCCACCCGCATAAATTTGCATGACTCCTCATACAGTTCATTAGATCTATTTGTATATTATGCCGCCCTGCTAAGCATAAATTCCTGTTCCCATTGCCTTTTCTTTGAGGTACATGTTCTTGGCTTCTGCCCAAGGCTGTGCTTCCCAGCCTGTCAGAATGGCCACCCTGCAGGCTGCAACCCTTTATGAGAAATAAAGCTCTCCTTCCGAAATTTCAACCTTGTCATTCTTTAGTTGACAGCCTAATTCCTACTTTTTCTTCAAGATTTAATTTAGCCAGTATTTCTTGCATACAGGTTAGGTATCCCACTGTCATCGCACAGCCACCTGTTCTGTCATAGTTGTTAACACAGTTAGAATCTCTCTGTGTGGGGTTATCTTCCCCCATCAGGTGATGAACTACTAAAGGCCAAGAACTGTGCTTTGTGTTTGTATTCCCTGCATATAGTTAATGATAGGGTGTGGTAGGTGTTGCTGAATCCTTATGTTTGTTTTGAGACAGGGTCTTGCTTTGTCATCTAAGCTGGAGTGCAGTGGCGCATAGTTCACTGCAGTCCCGAGCTCCTTGGGTCAAGTGATCCTCCTGCCTCAGCCTCCCAAGTAGCTAGGACTATTAGGCGCACACTTCCATGCCCAGCTAAGTTTTTTTTTTTTTTTTTAATTTTTGTGGAGATGATATCTTGCTGTGTTGCCCAGGCTAGTCTTGAACTTCTGGCCCCAAGCAATTTCCTGCCTTGGTGCCTAGACCATTTAAAAGAATAAATGAGATTGGGTATCAGATTTTTTCCCAATCAGTATAGCTGGATTAGGGAATGTATCTTGACCTGTCATCAGCAATCTTTCTACTACTTTCCCTTTAAACCTAAACTTTCCGTTGGTGTATCTAAGGGACATCCTAGGTTGGCAGAGCAAACACACTTGCCAAGCCTTTTTCAGGGAGAGCACACTGACTTAAACTTCTCTGTAACTCCATAGTGTCTCCAGAGAAAGACAGGCTTCCAGGCCCGTCTATGCTTACCACAGACGCAGGAAGAGTGATTTGCGGGCTATAAATCTAAACATAACTATAATCCAGAAAGTAGAAGGGAAGAGGAGAAAGAGGGGAAGGAATGGGAGGGGGGAGGAGGGGCGGTATTTGGGGGGACCTTACCTAATGAGCATGATGCAGTGGTACATTTCAAAACTATTAAGAAAAGAGTATAATTGTGATGAATATATTAATCAGTTGAATGTAAGCATTTCACATTGTATATCAAATCAGTACCCTGAACCCCATAAATGCATCAGTGTACAAAGTTATGATTTAATAAAAACAAAAAAGTTTAAAAAAATAAAAGAAATCATTGAGAATTCATTTATTCATCTAACAAATACAGGCTGATCTCTTACCATATGCTGGGCACTGTGTAGGTAGGAGTTGTAGGTACAGATTTGGAGCTTATGTTTTAGGGCATGTTCATTTCTTTTTTCTAAACTCACCAGTAAAGTAAGTCATTCTTCTTCTCTTAGACTATAGCAGGAGTCTTCTATAGGGAAGATAGTGACAGGAGAGTAGAATGCAGTGGAACCTCCATAGCTGACCACCTCCCTGCATTGACCACTTCCTGCAGTTGACCTAATTTTCATAGAGCAGGAGGCCTAGTTCCTTATGTTGACCAGTTTGTTACTGTCTCTTGGGGCGTCAGTTTACAGAGGTTCTATTGTAGTTTTTTCAAAGGTATAATCCTTTTACTAGCCATTGCATATACATTAAATCCTGAGAAATAAGATGGTTTTAAAGATAAAGTGGTCTGACACACACAGAAGCATATCAAGCACTTTTAGGAAAGAGGACAATTTCAAGAGTCTGGTTGTGTTTTAGAAAAAAATCTGAGCATGATAATTTCTGTTTTCCTTTATTCTACTTTTAATACTTGGCTTAGGACTTTAAAGGCCATTTAATACTTTGTTCTCATTTATTTCTAGTGTGGGTCTGCCAAGTATTCATTTGTATAAGTTGCTTAGAAAATCTCCCTAGTGAGGTATGTTGAAAGTTGTGGGGAAGTTCTAGAGATCACAGCCACAAATCCAGTGCATTGCGGCCAATGATAGGTCTTTATCCCGTCAGCATCTGTGGAAAAGTCTTTTCTGAGTGCCTTAGCATTATGATTTCTTTCACTCCTTTGGTGCTTTATGTGATCCAGTTATTGTGACAGGTGATCTTACAGATACAGCCTATATTACAACTTTTTATCTATTGTGTACCTTAGATAGATAGTCTCCCAGGTAAGGCAGGATGGCCTATGCCTGTTTCTCAGCACTTTGGGAGGTCACTTGAGGCTGGGAGTTGGAGAGCAGCCTTGTTCCAGTCCAGCCAGTTTCACTGCTGCTGCTTAGAGGAAGCCAATACGCTGAAACAACAGGAGTTGCAGTGGAGAAAGTTTAATTTTGCAAGTGCCAGGCAGGGAGACTGAGATGGGAGAAAATTCTCAAATCCATTTCCCTGAGAGTTTGAAGAAAGGGTTTTTTAAAGGTATTTTAACAGGTAAAGGGCCAGGCAGGTGGGTCTGCTGATTGGCTGGGTTCAGGGTAGAATCATAGAAGTGTAGAAATTATCTTCTTGTGCTGACTCAAGACTAGTTGAGTCAGTCCCTTAATACTGGCCATTGGTCTGAGTGGGACAGCCATTCCACTGGAATGCAAGGCCTTGAAGATAATCTCACAAAGTAGCCTTAGGTTTCACAAGGGTGATGCTATCTATGTATTAAGAAAGTTAAAAATCTTTCTGACCATCAGCTATGTGACTCCTGACCAGCAGTTACAGGACAGCAGAGTACAGGACCTCCTACCATAGTTCTCACCTTGTGGCCCTTTATTAGTTTTATAAAGGACAATTTCAGCCTGGGGAACATAGCGAGACCTCATCTCTGAAAAGTAAAAGTTAGCTGCGTGTAATGATGCTTGCCCATAGTCCTGGCTACTTGGGAAGCTGAGGCAGGAGGATCCCTATCTAAAGATTGAAGGTGAATTTACTTATTTGCCATTATTACGGTTTTGTTTGCATCTTTGTTTTTGGTAAAGGAATTACTTATTTCATTTTTAACATTGATTTCTTATAATCTGGATATATTAATACATATATTCTAAAGGCCTTAATGTCAGGTACTAGTTTTATGAATATTTGCACCTTTCACAATGCCTACCTTAGTGCCTTGAATGTAGTAGACATTTTTAAAGCATTTTAGTTATAAATGTTCAGTTAATGAGCTTTCTACAAAATTACTGCCTTATTTGATATACAGCGTTATGCTTATAGTTATTGTATATGAGAAACATTAAAAGAACCAGGTAAGCTCTTAGGGATTTTTGTTTGCCTGTTCCACCCCATCTTCTGTGTTTCTCTTTTTCCTTACCCTTACCTGCCCTGATTGGATTGCTGTTGCTTTTCCTCATTTTGTAGCTGTAACTAAAAATGTGACTACTTTATTTGATGCCTTTAAACATGTTCCAATACTCAGAATTAGTAAGATAATCGTAGGTCCTGGTTTACCAGGAGTGGTCAAAGTTTATGCCACTGGTCCTGGCTCAATTGATAATAGACCCTCAATCACTCTGAAGATGTTAAATTACGTAAGTACATTTGAATCCGTCCAAGGAAGCGATTTGCCAAGGGGGTTCTTGCTTTCGCTTGCTCCGCAGAGCCCATCAGGGGCTTCATGATCCCATTTTTTATTGTAATAATATTGGCTTTTTCTGTGTTTTGATCTCTAATTGTAAGCGTTTAATACCCCCGATTTGGGGTGTCATCTTTCAAGTAGCACTAGTAACACGTTTTGTGTTTTATATGTGCCATTTATAATGTAATGATATTTTTGAACTGTAGCAGATTTTGGCTATCTCAAGAAATTTTTGCCCTTTCAAAATGACTTTGAAATGATTGATAATTTCTGGGTCATTAGCTTATATCCAAGCATTGATATAAAAACAGTTTTCAAAAAGACATTTAACTGTGTTCCAGGTATTCCATGAAAATGTGTCCAGTTGTTTTAAGAGTCCTTTACAGGATGACTCAACAGCCAGCTGACTGAAGGGAAAGTTATAAATTCAGTTTCTTTTGCCCTGTTTCAAATGAAAGAAAACCGTCCCCAAAAACACAGATCTCAGTTTTTATCTATTTTTAAATAATACCTTTTTTACAGTAAAATACTCCTATGCTTTTTGTCTAGCTTTGTTATTTTGTATATTTACCAAGATTTGCTCTGAGAAGTGGAAAGTAAGTGCCTATAGGAAGCTCCAAGGACAGTGATGAGTTGAAATATACTCTAGATATGGAAACTACACCATAATGACTTTGTCACCTGTTTCCCTAACTGAACATTGAATCTCTTTTTGAAGAACAGGGGATTTTGGGAGGGGGGGGGGTGGGCAGCTACTATTTTTGTTAGACTGCTAAAACAGGAGTCTCAAAGTACACTAATGCTTAGTGCTACTATAAATTAGCTTTCAGTTCTATTATAAATTCCGCATAGTCTGACTTGCCTTTTGCCTGTCGTCCTCCTTAATCATGATCCCTAATATTTATCTCAGACCACTACACAATTACCTCCCTCCTCTAAAACAGTAATTATGCAAAGTAATTATTGATGTAATAGTACCATGGTTTGCATTGAAGAAGAAAGGCACTACTTACATACTTTATACAAAAAACTTTAAACCACTGAAGATGTGATCCTTTTTGTAATTCCATCAGTACTACTGACATTATTGTAGAGTACACTGATCAATATTTTATATATTAAAAAAGGAAATCACATACTATTTCAGTTTTCAGTTCTGTATCATCTGATTACTCACCTCCAGAGATTGGGAGATAGGAGTAGTCTCCTTGCCCAGGGCAACTGAGATGGGAGAAAATTCTCAAATCCATTTGAAGATGATCTGTAACATGCAGGGTCCGGATGTTGTCTTAGAAGCGGGTGAGCCATGCAGTGTCCTGTGGTGGGGATGCAGAGGTACAAGTGTTTTTCTTTCCTCATTGCAGCTCTGGTTTCGGTGTCACCTACTGGATCAATTTTTACTTGTTTTGCAAACTAAACCAGTATCAGATGAAATGAATAGACAGTTGTTTTTTCTGATTTTAATATTTCAACTTTTTCCCAAATGATGATTCTAGAAGCTTTTTTGATGAAATCTCCCCGCATGTTATTTTCTAAAAGCCAGGTTTATTTGGTATTTTATTGCTTTTGCCCCTGGGTAACTGCTAATTAATATTTTTTTCAGATAAGCATGATAGTATACAGGAAAGTTTAATGTAGGTATAAGTCTAAACATCGACTGCTTAGAAGTGGAAGAATGTCCAATACTTTTGAAAATTAAGAATTTTAGTAGTGGGGAAAAGTTAAGAATTTTAGTAGTGGGGAAAAGTCAGGTATAGAGTATAGACCAATCACTAGTTGCTGGGGGGGGGGGGGGTAGGAAGGTGCTGTTTTTTTTTTTACAGGCGTTATCCCAAAATAGTTTGAAAATGTACATCAGAATTTTGTCTGTATCATGCCTCTTAACAGACCACAGTGCTGTAATGCAGGGAGAAAACTATGTTTTAACATAGAATTGAAGCTTTAAATCTATTTATTGAATGCTTGTCCTTCCATCTCTTTTCCATAAGGTTTATGTGCCTGGGAATAAAAAACGAGTAGTGAAATTGAGAATGAAAGGAGAGAAGGTAATAAAATACTCCTCTAATGGATTAAAATCCTTTTAAAAGCAACACTTTCCTGAAGATAAGACTATTTTGTTCCCTTTCCTTTTACTCTATATTTTAATAGTCACCAGACTCTTTTCCTGTTTCCCATGTTCCTCTCAAAGCTCTGGGTGACTAGAATGTGCATTTTGGCTTTTCCAGGGGCCATCCTCCAAAGTGATGCTTGCATTCTTCTGTTCGATTTTGGTTGTCTTTCACTGTTACCATCTTATTCCTGCTCCTCCTCCAGAGGAACCCTTTGCCTTCCAGCTGAAGACCCGTCTCCTTAGTAAAACTCTCTTCTCTTGAGCTGGAAGTATTTCCTCTCTTTTCTGAATCTCTGGTGCCCTTATGGTCATGTGATACACTTGACATTAGATATCTCATGTCCCAAATGTCCAAATCTTGTTATAAAAATTTTTTAAACTTTGTCTTTTCAAGTGTGTAGTTAACATCTTAAATTCCTTGTAGAGTAAGCTTAGCACAATATTCTGTATACCAAATAACATCTGTATGAAGGGCTTTGTATGTGTTGTATTTTGACTTGGTTTTCGTATATGGTGTTTCTTCTGCGTGTAGAGCTCCAGTTTTCCTAGTACCATTTGTTGAAGAGACTTTCCTTTCCCTAATGTACATACGTTCTTGACAAAGATAAATTCACTAAAGATGTGTGGATTTATTTCTGGGTTCTCTGTTCTGTTCCCTTGGTCTATGTGTCTGTTTTTATGCATGTACTTTGTGGTAGTTACTGCAGCTCTGTAGTATAATTCGAAGTTAGATAATGTGATTCCTCTAGTTCTGTTCTTTTTGCTCAGGATAGCTTTGGCTATTCTGGGTCTTTTGTGGTTCCATATAAACTTTAGGATTATTTTTTCTATTTCTGTGAAGAATGCCATTGGTATTTTGATAGAGATTGCATTGATCTGTAAATTGCTTTGAGTAGTATGAACATTTTAAGAATATTGATTCTTTTAGAAAATATTGATTCCATGAGCATGGAATATCTTTCTATTGTTTTGTATTCTCTTCAGTTTCTTTCATCAGTGTTTTATAGTTTTCACTATAGCGATCTTTCACTTCTTTGGCTAAGTTTATTTCAAGATGTCTATTTTATTTGTACTATTGTAAATGGAATTACTATTTTGGTTTCTTTTTCAGATTGTTTATTGTTGACATATAGAAATATAAATATGACATATACAAAACGAGTTTTGACATATACAAAACGAGTTTTGTAAATTGATTTTGTATCCTGCAACTTTATTGAATTTATTTATCAATTCTAATAGTTTTTTTTTATGGTTTATATATGTATATAATGTATATAGTATCATGTCATCTGAAAACAAGGATAGTTTGACTTTTTCCTTTCCAATTTGTATGCCCTTTATTTCTTTCTTTTGTCCGATTGCTCCAGGTAGAACATCCAGTACTATGTTGAATAACACTTTTGAGAGCAGGCATTCTTATTCCAGGCCCTTTGGATATTATTAATTTAGTACCCCTAACCATGAAAGTAGGTGATAGGATTTTCGTGGTCACTAAGTTTCAAGAGGGTCTTGTAGAACAGATTGCCCTGAGCCTGTCTGTACACTACTAGAATATTCAGCTTGGCACCTTTTTTCGATCATAATTTTCTTCTCCAGCCATCCCTGCGTTCTGTTTTCCATGGTTACATATCCCATGTGAACCTTCCTGTTTCACATTCTTCCAGCATACCGTTAAGTAAAGTTCTAAATTCCATGTGCCATAGGAGAAGAATAATGGATAACTTCATTTTTTATGTGGTGGGGTTAAAGAATAGGGGGAAGGAGGAAAGGGAGGGAAGGGAGGGGGAAGGTGGGTAGAGGGAGGAGGACAGATGGGATTACACCTGTGGTGCATCTTACAAGGGTATATGTGAAACTTAGTAAATGTAGAATGTAAATGTCTTAGCACAATAGCTAAAAAAAGTCAGGAAGGCTATGTCAACCAGTGTGATGAAAATGTGTCAAACGGTTTAT
>CAUYPK010150265.1:0-27822 GCA_963574355.1 Loris lydekkerianus | reverse complement strand
GCTTTCACATGAAGGCTATAACCCAACTATACCACAAGACTATGGGGAAAGGACCAAGGAAGGGGAAGGGAGGGGGGAGGTTTGGGTGGAGGGAGGGTGATGGTTTGGGCCACATCTATGGTGCATATTTTTATCTATAATTAAAAAAAAAAAAAAAAAAAAAAAGAAAAGCTAATGCCCAAATAAAATTTTCCTGAAATTAAAAAAAAAAAAAAAAAAAGATATTATGGTACAAATACACAATGGAATATTATAGAGCAATAAAAAGAATGAAACCCTGCTTTTGCAACAATATGGATGGAATATTATGTTAAGTAAAATAAGTCTAGAATAGAAAGAGAAATCTCACATATTCTCATTTATACATGTATATAAGGAGCTAAATATTAAAAACTATTTATCTCCTGCAGACAGAGAGTAGAATAATGATTACAAGAGTGCAGTTTCGTGGCAAGATGGGAAGGGGAAATAATGTTGAGACCCTTAATGGGTGCAAAAATAAGTCAGACAGATAGATGAACAGTATATATTTCAACAAAGTGACTATAATCAGCAATAATTTAGGGTATACCTTAAAATAATTAAATGTGTGGAACTGAAATGTTGCTAACATAAAACAATGATAAACGCCTGAGGTGATAGATACCCCAATTACCCTGATCTGATTAATTCACTTATATCCCTGTACAAAAACATTACTGTACCCTATAAATATATTAATATATAACTATTATGTACCCACAAATATGAATAAAACAAAAATTATAATAAAAATTTGAGAGAAAAATCTTTATTAGCTCAGAATAAAAAAGGCTTCTTAAATGAGGTACCAAAAAAGTTAAACAGTAAACCTGATGGTAGGTGTTGGGATGTCAATTATATTACTTTCTATGTTTGAAATCTTTAATAATTTCAGAAATATAAAGAGATGAAACCTATGTGTTCAACTACTGACAGCTGACAGGTAAAGTTGGCAGATTAATGCACTTGAGTTTTCTGCTAAATAATGAGTAAGATAGAGGTAAGCAGCTACAGAAAGTAGGCAGATGTCAAGGGGCTGACTGGGCACATCTCACTGTCCTCTGCAGCAACAGGGCCAGCGCTGTGCTGAGGTGGTGTAGAGAGCAAGATGCACTAGGAAAAGCAGATTTTAGGGCCATACATGGGGAGTATGTGTGAAATGGATGGAGATTTTCTTCCCCTTTTTCTGTAGCAAGCTGTTCTCCTGAGATGGTATTAGAAGGGAAAGGAACATTGAATTGATGGCGTGACGCCTCTAACGCAGGCTGTGGCAGGAGATGCCAGCAATGTTCCAGGACCTTTGAAACCAATGGTTTGAAACAGACAAAAGGAAACAAAGTAAGTTAAGGAAGTGCCCAATATAAACACATATTCTATTCTCTTATATCTTTCCTCAAAGGATATATTCCCTTATATTTAATGCCACCATGTGAAGTATTTCACATTCTTTCAGTTACTAATTAAAGATAAAGTGAATGTTTTTAAAGTCATATACATGTATTAGGGATCTGGTAGGTAGAACTAACTTGAATGCCAGGGACAATGGAAGGAAACCAGAACTGGGAATCTGATGGCCTGCATTTCCAATTATAAGGTGTGTTATTTTAGCAAGTTGTTTTGCTTCTTGGAAACTAAATATTTTTATTTGTAACACTAAAATTACAATTTTTAATATACACCTCTCAAGGGATTACGATGAGGCTTGATGAATAGCCTGATGAGATGTGGGGAAGAACTTTGTAGAGGTATATGGTATTTGTATTATACTTGTGACAAATAGGGATTACTCCTTCTCAGAAGCTGCCGATTGAGGAAAGTGCAGAAATTTCCATCCACACCAATATCATGATTCAGAAACTGTAGTCAGTGAGCCAGATTTTGCCCTCAAACGTTTTAGTTGGGCAGTCTGCTTTAAAACACTTGAATTCATTGATGATAGTGAGAAATATAAATATTTTATATAAAGTTGCAGCCCCTCAACTAGTCTTGAAAATTTGGCGTATTTTGCAACAGTGAGAGTTTCTTCCTTTCAGGCTTGGTACAGTTTTACACTGCAAATGATATTAGAGTTTAGGAGGGGCGGGGCCTACCTAGAAGTTGGGCTTGGCTGTGGGAGCTCTGAACTGACACAGTCATCAGCCCCAGCTTCTTTTGAAAAAACAGATTTGGCAACTAGGTGGCCAATTCTGTATGGAAGCAAGCACCTGAGCTCAGCAGCTAGTTTCCAATCATTCCCACATCTTCTATTGTCTGTATACTGTCTTCTTTAAACCCAATACTTATGCCCACTCAGACAACATTATTATTTAAAGTATTTCTTAGTCCTTCCTATTCAAGATTACTTCACTGGAACACATTGACATCAGGATTGGACAGGTAACTTGCTTTGGCCAATGAACTGGGACATAACACCACTTCCAAACAGAAGGTTTAAGAACCATCATGTGGCTTTGCCTTCTGTATTTTTCCCTCAGCCAAGAAATCAGAATTTCCCTATAAAGGGGGCTGATTCTGTAGTCTCCTCCCCAAATGAAGATGATGTGGAGCAGAGATCAAACAAACTCATGATGTGTGTGTAGCATGAGCAGAAAGTGATTGTTATAGTGAACCTCAGAAACTTGGGTGTCATTCCCTATTATAGCTAACATAGCCTAACTTTTTACCTCCTTCAACCATTTTATTTTGCCAAACATCATCATCTATCTTCTACCTGCCAAAAAGGAAGGAGCATTTGATCCAGTGATCTAAATCTGATTTTTTTAATTTTTTTAGGAAGGGGAGTATATAAAGAAAGTTAGAAACATCCATTTGTTATGTAAAATGATATAAATACTTCCTTCTTAGTTTTATCTAGAGTGAAAGGGATGTAAATTAATAGTATTTGAAATCCCACCACGTGCTACACATTTTTTGGTACTTCATCTCATTTAAAACATTCGGCATTACTTAAATGTAGAGCTACTGCTCTTCTTGGTTTGCAAATAAGCAAATTGAGCTGCAGAAACTTAGATAACTGGCATTGTCTGTGTTTGAATACACCACACACATTTTAGTCCAAAGCTTATATTCCTTTTCTTAAGAAGCTTATGTCATTTTTAAAGTGTGGATTCTAGAAAGTCTTATTCAAAAGGTTCTGTATAATAACATGATAGCATTTTTGAGTAGAGATAGTAATTTCTTTATGAATCTGTGACATCCTATGATAAAATGTATTTTTTTTCCTCCTAGGATATAGGAAAATGAGATGAATAAAAAGTATGTTTTCTCTTTTTTTTGTAATGTTCCTTATTATCCTTAAAGAAAGTCTAAATAATTTAAAAGACTATCCTTTATTTTCAGATTATGACCTTTTATATTTTTATGACAAAATGAGAAATGATAGTGATCACAGATATTGATTTTATGTAAAGGCTTCATCTGTAAACATTAAGGCAACGTGTAATTCATCCTCATTTTTGTTATTATTGCAATTTTCCAGCCCATGTATGATAGGATGCACTTTAAACAAATATATTGTTTCTCCTACCCCCCCCCCCCCCCACACCCCGGGATTCCTCTTTAACCTGAAAACCCTTCCCCTTGAGAAAGCTTGATATGTAGCAATCCTTGCCTCTTTCCAGGAAGATTGTTTAAACAGAAGTTGAGTGTTTTGTGTTTCAGAATGGATTTTTTTTTTAACTCATGGCATAAATCATTTAAGAACAATTTTCTTGTTAAATTTTAAAACCATAACTTTAAATATCAAAAGCCAGAGCTCAGTAAGACTCAACATATAAGATTTATATCATAAAGCATAATCGTAGAAAAACATATGATTATTTGATTTTTTCTTACCATTCCTTTTAAAACTGTCAAATAAAAATAGAGACTAGAGAGAGATGTGTTTAAGGAAAGGAGTCACAAACAAAAGGCACAGATTTAGGTGTTGATGGAAGTCTTTAGAAAGGATGTGTGAACCCTGTTCCTTACATGGATTTGTAGCTAAGATTAGTGTTTGGGGACTTAAAGGTCAATAGGACCTGTGCCTCAATCTCTGGGAAATGGCAAGCCTTATAGCAAGTCTCACATGGCATCAAATAGCAAGCAATGGCTGTGACATGTCTGGACTTGCCAGGCTGGGTCGAGCGCCCACCAGTCATTTCATACCCTTCTGTGCCATCCTTGAGGAGGACTCTGTTAGCCCAGAGCAGGGCCTATCCATCATGGTAGGATAAGGGAATGATGATTCCCTTTCCTGGGCCAGTGACTTGACCATGGAAGGAAAAGACATTGTGGGTAATGACCTTTGGAATTGATGTTGATGATTAGTCATAATAATAATAAATATAATAAATAAACTAGTGCAAACCTGGCAGAAAGTGAAGACTCAAAACAAGTTTTTCTACCTGAGTCCATTGACCAGATCCCAAGGAGAGGGGAAGGTATCCTATATTGATCAAAAATCCTGGTGGGACCAAGACACCTTGAACACAATAAATAGTTTTCTGAGTAGAATTCGATCCCATGATCAAAATTAATTTCAATTATAGAAAAATAACAAATTAAAGTTATTTTTTACTTGTATCACTTTAAGAATTCTGAGCTTTTTACCATTACACATAACTTCCAAAAATCTGAGAACCTATGGATTTTGATGCCTGTTTCTTTGTGATCCCCAGCAAGTATGATTTACATCAGAACCCAGGAAGAGTGTTCTGTGTAAGAAATAAATTCTTACTTGCCCTTATAAAGTGAACATGAGAGGTTATAGATTGAGAAGAGTGTTGATGATGGAAATTACCCAGAAGGTAAGTGTTTAATTGGCAGCTAGTGGACATTTACATAGCGTATCCACCGCAGGTGATGTAATGTCCTTCAGTAACAGGAAGAACTATTATTTCTGGGGTACCCAAAGTCATAGAAGGAGAAACAGGTACTAGACAGTCATGATTGATCAGAGGAAGGTGGGAACCTTGAAGAAATACCCTTAAAATTAAGGAATGACAGCAGAGGTGTTGGGGCTTCATAAAGAAAATTAGCCCAGGGCAAGGATCACTCCTATAAGACTTCCTAGGATTTCTTTTATTTCTCCAGGCCTTAATTATCTTTATTGTGGTTTCCCACAATGTCTGACAATTAAATAAGTTTTAAAAGAAAGACTCATGCTTTCCTTCTGAGGATTCAGAAACTAAAGTAGCTTTGCTTAGGAGGTATATCCTTTTCATGACCTAGTTATGTGCACAGACCCAGTTGTCTAACAAAAACCAAAACCAAACAAACAACAGTATTATAGTTCTGAAAAGAAGACACCCCAAACTCTAGCTTGGGGAGAAATAGGCTCAGAAAAGATCTAGAATTTGATCTTCTGCTTGCCTTTAAGAGGACCATGTACACAACAGCCCTGTGAAGCATGAAACACATTTTCAGTTCTCGACAGATTTATACCTTGAACGTGAATGCCCAGGGAGGTGGAACTTGAAATAGATTTTTAATTATCTTGAAATTGTTTTACAAGAAAAACATAGTCTTTTGTGAAACATGACCTTTGTTTGGGGGCCAACAAAATTTGGAAATTTACACAGCTCATCCATAGCAGGTGATGTATGAATGTATGAAGCAAATGTTCCCACATTATCTGTGGGCGTGACTGAGTGGTGTTTGATGAAGTAAGCTGACTAATTATGCTTTCTTTACTTCCATCTAAGGCCTCTGCAAAACAAACAAACAAAAAAAAAAAAAACAAAAAAAAAAAAAACAAGGATAATTCCAAGCACCCCTGGTGGTTGTCTTCCTGGTCTATATGAGTTAGCTTTCTCTGCCTTGAGCTATGTGGGGACCCAGAGGAGTAGTTGAGGTCTTATGAGCTCTAAGAGGAACAGCTGCTAAAGGATTTGGAGAGGAGCCTGCTGGTGTTCATAGAGGAGAAGAGGGAGAGCAGCCTTGTGATAGCACGATCCAGGGGAGCTTATAGAGCAAGAAGGAGGAAATGACACCTGATGACCAGGGCAAAGTGAAAGTGGGAGTATTCCAAGTATTCCAAGCATTCTCAGAAGTGTATGAGGGAGGTGCCAAGGCTCTGCCATCATTCAGATGACAGATAAAATATAGATATTTGAGCTACATATATTAAATTATGTGAAACCTTTTAGAGGGAAAATATGCTCAAAGACCAAAATAAGGTTGTCAAAATCACATACTCTGTGGAAAATTAAATTAGTGACTGATAGGACATCATCAAACAAAAAAAAATTAATACTCAAAGAAAATCACAAACACACTCTAAAACTTTCCTGAATCCAAAAAAACATTTTTCTCCATCCACCAGAACTGCCTCTCCTATTTGGAGGTAAAGCAAATTGAAGATAGGATGATAGAGCGTGGCTTTTGAAAATAGTTATTTAAAAAAATAGTTTTACTTCTTTCTTGCTATAGTGAGATACAATCTTTTTTTATGATAAATTTCTATTCAAAATTTTAACCTTAAAGGCTATTAGCCAAGTTGTCGATCATGTTCTGCTGACGTGTGTGTGTACATGCATTTAAATGTATGCACATATATACACACAATGTATCATTACTCTTTATTTGCAAAAGCCCTGTGCCCTCTGTGTAACACCTGTTGAGTGAGGTCTTAATGAGCCTTTCTTGCTGACTACCATGTGGTCTGTCTACTGGAATTCTTCAGCACAGAGCATCAAAGCCATTGTACATTAAGACGATTATCACTTTACCTTGACATTTTTCCAAGGACAAATTTGCCTTCATGGTTTTTATTTGATCAAGGTTCTCCAGAATTCTGATGAAGGCTCTCACTCATTCAGGAGGCCTGAGAACTCTATAGCTTCATGCTCAGTGCTGCCTAACCTGACCTCATACTTCCTAGAAAATGAGAAACTTAAAGGAAACACTGGAACGGAGTTGATGTCAACAAAAAACATTGGAAGGAGTTAGAAGTATTATGAGTGAAAGGCCACAGTGAGCCATGGGCTCCTGCAGGCACAGCAACCACAGACAAAGTCGGTAGCTCAGCTGGCCTCCTACCAACACCTGATGGAGTGGGTGGTGATGATGACCTGCCTTAGAGGATGAAAGAAGTGAGTTTTGGTCTGCAGGTGAGGTTCATGTTCATAAGTATATCCATGAAAGAGACAGGCACATGATACAGAAGACCTTATTACAGTCATACCTTGCTCAACAACTTTGATGATGCTTCAACAGAGATCAAATTTGAATCCTAAGACTAGTGTCTTTAGCCTTTCAATTTCATGGCAGTTCATGGTCCTTTTTATTAATTTCTGGCTGGATCTTCAGCAGTGACCTTTTGGCCCTACATAAGGACATGCCCTCTGAAAACAGCCTCTCAAAATTTCTTCTATTTCTGCCTTCATAACTTTGCTCTGGTCCCTCATCTGTAATCTCCTTTCCTCTATCTGTTACCTTTTCAGGCTGTGCCAAATAACCAGAAATGCTATGCCTCTAATGAACAGTGCACCCTTGGAAAGCACATTTCTGAACTTTCTGAATTTGGTAGATTTCTATATGTGGGGGTTTGTCATCAACTCAAGGGCTTGGATGTTTTCTTTTTCTTTCTTTCTTTCTTTCTTTCTTTCTTTCTTTCTTTCTTTCTTTCTTTCTTTCTTTCTTTCTTCTTTCTTCTTTCTTTCTTTCTTTTTTTTGTTCTCTGTGAGTCTTCATTCAGAATCTTGCACATGCATTTCACTCTGTAGTCAGAAATATGTGATGCTTGCTTAATTGATTATCCATATCCAGGTACAAGTAAACCTGGTCTTCTCAAGTAAAAATTCAAGCTATGCTTTGGAGAGGTGTGGTTGGTTTAATACCATAGCATACTGATGTACTAGATTATACATATTGACAAATTTTATTCTCATATTAAGTTAAAATACAAATAATCTTAAAAAGCAATAGAATTTTTCTAAGAATTATGCATATTATATATTAAATATAATTGTTATATATTTATATTATACCAAACAGTGTTACATACCAAATACTCTATTAAATATTATATATTATATATGCTTGTGCTGTAAATTATATATTTTATCCATCCATCAACACCATTTTGTTAATGTGCCCATAGTTTTTTATAATTCTATTTTAGTCAACAGTTTAAAAATTGATTTCAGGTTTTAATTTTCAAATATTAAATATGAAAGTCCCAACTTTCATAAATATCTAATGTATCCCTTTTAAGAAATGTAATACAGTTCAAAACCCAGAAATGATAGTTTACACTTATGTAGTGCTTTATAAGACATATTAGAATCCTTTAGAAAATATCCTTTCATTTTTATCAAGCAATGTGAGATATGCATATTCTAAAACTTTTTAAATCTTAAAAAGTCCTATTTTCTTACACTTAAAACAATTTATTTTCTCTGAAGCAATCATGTTGCCTGTGAATACATTTATGAATGCAGAGCATGTTCAGATTTTTTTTTCATGCTTTGTTTTGAAAATATATTTATTTTATCACTCGATATAGGAAATCAGTGTTGAAAAGATTGCACGGAGAATTCCAAATAGTGCCTTTAAAGATAGGAGATGGTGTAAAGTCCAAATTAGACATTAAAAGTTCTAAATCTGAAAGCTACATCTCCAAATATTTGTTTTTCTGATTCTACTAGAGACACAGTATGAAGGAATTAAAGCCCACAGAACCAAGGATGGTATGAATAGTCAAGATCCAGGTAACTTGACAATGATCTGGAGCAATAAATGTGGAAGAATGGCATTAGGGATATGTTTAATTTATCTTTTATTCATATATCATTTTTCCTCTTTGATTCTACATGAGTTAAAAGAACGTTTATGAGATGGGTTTCTTCTCACTTCATTTCTATATTTTTCTTTTTGTTTCTTTTCAAATTATAAAATGGAAAATTAATTTTCTTGTTTTATTTATTTTTACTTATTTATTTTTTTGAGGCAGGGTCTCTCTCTCTCTCTTCTGGCCTGGGATACAGCAGCATGATCATAGCTCACTGCACCCTCCAACTCTGGGGCTCAATTGATCCTCCTGCCTCAGCCTCCAGAATAACTAGGACTACAGGTGCTCACTACCACCCATGACTATTTTTATTATTATTACTTTTTGTAGAGGCAAGGTTTTGCTATATTTCCCAGGCTTGTCTTAAACTCAGGCAATGTCTTAAATGGCCTCAGGCAATCCTCTCACCTTGGCCTCCCACACTGTAGGAGGCTATAGCCAGTAGCTATCATGCCAGCCTAATTTGTCTTGTTTTTAGAAGTTAAATGTTAACTTAAATCTATGGTTGAAAAAAAATTGGAATATTTTAGTCCATTTTGATTTCAATCTACTGTTTTTCACCTTATGCTTTCCTATTTCATTCCTTCAATTCAAAAAAAATTGAATTCTTTGTATTTTCTTCATTTCTTTTTTTTTTTCTGGAGAATTCAAATCTTTTAAATATTGACTCAGAGAAAACTGAAAAATGTTTTAGGTAAGTTATCTGCTTAGGTAAAAATCAACTTAGTATATGATTAAAACAGCATAGATGTTTTCATTTTAAGTCTATTCCTTTTACTCTATATTCTAGGTTTATCTTGCTTCTACTGAAGAGAAGTACAGAGAGATAGATAAGGAGACCTCCCTATGATTGATGGTACACTTGAAGTTTAGCAAAGACACGTATCTTATTTGTGACATATGTTAATGGCTCTTTCAATAAGAATTAAAGACATGCTCCAATTACCACAGGGAGTGGGAGTTCTTTTATCAGGATACAAAGTATAAGAGATTAAGAAATGTCTCAGAGGTAATACCTTCAGGTATTACATGAATAGAAGTGTTATTCTTTGCTTTTCACAATCTGACTCAAATGCTGGAGATCCAGCAGAAACTCTAGTTGCCTGTCATATTTGGGGCCTAGGTTTTCTTTCCTTCAGTGATGATCTTGCTAGTTACTGCTTCTTCCTGTTTCCTTGATTGCCACACTCAGCCTATTCCCCTCCCCTTAGTTCCTACATAGCTCTATATGATGGAGTCTACCATCTGCATCTCGCTCTGTAACTGGTTACCATGGTAACTTATGACAAGTGGGTGGCCAGAAGTGAGAGCCTTTTTGTATATCATTTTTAGCATTTTGGATTTTATATTTTGTGCATTTATGTTAAAAAATTAATAAATTGTTAACTTCAAAGAAGCTCTGGAGAGAGAAATTTCTAAGTGATAACATCATTAAAGGAAAAGGAAAAAAATAAATAGAAAAATGAGAAAAAAATGAATGCATTTAAGATTTTAAAAGGAAGGCAAACCAGAGGCTATTTTCAAATTCAACTTGATATCAGATAACATGGATGTTATTATAGGAAAATTAAGAAAATGACAGAAGACTAACTCATTAACATGAGTAAAACTTGGTCAAGAACTAGAATCCAAATACAGGCTTGCTAAACGTGGAATATTGGATCAATCATATTTCTGGTTTTTAAAAAAAGTGGTATGTAATATGTGTTAATGGAGTGGCCCTGTAAACCAATAGACATTACTGGAAGACAGAATTTCAGTAGTAGAGAGCAAATTGTCAAAAAATGACAGCCGAAATAAAGAGGAAAGGCTGACTGTACGAAGTCCTTAGAATTTAAATTATGCCAATTTAGATTGCCAATTCTTGGGTCATTCATAAAAACTTTAATCACAGAACAAGAATTGTGGCCTATTATTAAGAAACTCATCTAAAGAGAAATAAATTTTCTTCATATATTGGACTAGTGGGTAAAAAAGGAAGATCCAACTTCACAAAATTACTTAGTAAACATCATCCTCATGTAAGTTCTGGTAAAATGGATTTGTTTCAAGATATTTTATAGACACAAAGGGGAGAACCATTTTTTTAGCTCAAATTCCATATGATGCTTGGATTCACCATGCCTTGAAAATGTTGACTCAGAAATCTTTAGAGAAATAGAGTAGTTAAGAGAGAGGAAAGAAATCATCTTTATAAACATATCCATTCATGAGATTGTAAAAAATCTGACAAACATGTCTGACTACTTATATCCCAAGTCATAGAAGTTTCATAAGGCCACAAAGATCTGCCTTAGTAAATGTACTATTATCAGTCTCAAATACTCATTGTCAAGAAAAACTTGGCAATATTTTTATGGTGGATATTAAACAATTGTTAATTTTTGACATTAGTTTCTCTAAGGTATGTAACTACTGCCAATAAAACCTTTTAAGATTAAACAACCATTTTTCTCCATTGCTCTGTTATTTTTACTTGTATTTAAAATAATTAAGTTCTCCCCAGGCCAACAAACTTCTCTACCAGGCAGGTATTCCCAATTACTCCTACGTCTCATCAGCACATTCTCATTAGTTCTAATGACCATCTCATTCTACACATATAGTTGCATTCTCATTTATAAAACTTTCAATTACCACCTTAACCTGTGATTCCAGAAATGAGATTGGTGTGTCAGTTCTACTGACATTCAGACCCTGCTTACCCTTTTGGCCAGTTCTCACACAGAAGTAACCAAACACTTTGTGAAAGTAATTAGAGATTACCAATCTTGCTGAGTAGATTTTACCTACTACTTTTGGACATGTGGGTAGCCAAAATACTCAATGATGCTTTGTCCCTGGAAGGCATTAAACCACTATGATTTGAGAATATCCTTGTATGACTCTTTGACTTCATGTGAACTTGACTAGCAGAGCTTTTAGCTCACTATAAACAGAGATGGCATACAGAAGGTCTTATCAACAGTCACGAAATATGAAGCAATTTGACATAGTCATTTGACAGTTCAATCTCAGTTCTGCTTTAAGCTTCATTTACCTTAAAGAGGATCACCTCCCTGGATTCATCATCCACTGTATTTGATCCACCTTTAATAACTGCAGTTTGACAAAATAAGCATGTCTCTTTTAAAGACTTTAAAAAAATAACAACAAAAAACTCATTATTTAGAGTAAATAAATGACTAAGAACTTCAGGTGGGATATTTAGGAAGTGATGTAGGTTAAGCCTTCTGGTCTAGATTTTTCTGTAGTTTGAAAATAAAATTCCTACAAGGTAATTTCCATAAAAACTTGCTATAAGCAAGAGCTAGTCTGTATGACATCTATTGCCTTTCTTTAAGAGACTATTCTATGAGAGATCGATATTCTCCCCAGAACTATTTTTTAAGAGGCTAACTTGATACTAAATACAGTAGCATAAAGAATACACGGCAGTACAACATTTTCTACTTCTGAAGTGTTTTTGTTTCATCATAGTTCAAGAAGACTAAAACAAAAAAATAATAGCCAGTACATATTTTTATTCTAAGCATGTATTAGAGAAAATAGTTCTATAATTATCTATCAGATTTTTGTTGTTGTTGTTGCAGCTTTTGGCTGGGGCTGGGATTGAACCCACCACCTCCAGTATATGGGGCCGGCAGCCTATTCCTTTGAGCCACAGGCACCGCTCTATCAGATTTTTTCCTATGAAAAATACTTTGTGCTTTTTCCAAGTAAAAAAAAAAAGGAATAGTTCAGTGTGTGTTTTTCTTTTATAATACAAAATCTGCTACTTCCCAGCTCAGCTAAGACATTAATGCTTGGAACTGAGGTAACTTAATAAAGATCGTTACTTTGGGGTATGCAGAATTTGCAAAATGAATCTTATAAACTTACTGGATTATAAACCTAAGATAAAATATTGCTGTTTTGGTTGCTAGATCTGAATATATTTAAAACCAAGCACATAATTATTTTCCTTTAATCTCCTTTTCTTTAGATATGTTGTTTTTATTTTTAAGCTGGAACTTCAAAATATAGAAACTAATATTGCTGGAAAATAACTTTAATCATTGTAAAACTCACTGTGCATTTCAGTAGAATCATTCTTAATAATGCTACAGCAAAATTTATGATCTTCAAGTAGTGATTTGTCATCTTGTCCTGTAAAAGGATGACTGATTTGAACAATAATGTTATCAGTGTTATTATATAAAAAAAATTGAGGTAGAGGTCAGAAAATATTTTTATCTTTAAAATGTTTATAGTGAAGTCAGCATTCGTTCCTCTGGGTTCTTATCCCTGGAGGTTTTTTGTTTTTGAGATCCTGACTTAAATAAACTCCAAACTCATATCATACTGCCAAACTTTATATAGTTTTTGCCTGAAATAATAAATCAAATTTGAAATGCATCCCAGATTTGTTCAAAATCCTAATTTTGTGAAATAACAAAGATCCTGAAACTTTAATGAAACCTGCTATAAACTTAAGCAGGTATGGAAACCAGATAAAATGCCAACAAAGCCACACAGTCAAAATGGAGCAAACTATTAGTAAATCATGTTTGCTCATTTTTATTTCCATAAAGCAACATAATAGGGATAACGTAGATAATTAGCAGAGGAAATTTAAATAAAACATTTTAAACATTTAAAACTTAAGTTGTCCTGGAAACCTCTCCACGTAGTTACGATAAAATAAACGAAGGGGCAAAAATAGCAAAAAAAATTTTTTTTCATATTTCCTGGATTACCATGAAGGAAATAATCCTGTCATCAGTCATGGATAATTAAAAATCTAGCTTTTTTATGCCTACAGGGAAGTGAGAACGGAGACAAAGTAGCAAAGAAAAAAAAAAAAACTTTTAAAAATTCCTAATCACTTTGTTAGATAAAAATTGAGAAACTGCCTATGAAAATATACTTAATGCGTTTGTTTTCAGAAATTTAAACTTTAACTCCAGACTGTAGCGGACTAGTATTCCATTGAGTGGAGGAAGAACTGGATGATGTGATAAGGAAAGTCTTAAAAATATGATAGCAAAAAATAAAAAAAGCCATCTGGTGTGAATAGCAATTAAACGAGTAAGAAAACTGTGAATCTTAAAAAGAAGGTTTATCTAAATGGGGGTTAGATTTTGAGGATTTAACAACATTGAGAGTTCAAAATAACAAGAGAAAGCATCAAAACTTCATCCATTAGCATTGAAAAGGATAAAAGCCAGTATCTCACAGTCCCAAGAGTGTTCAACAGCAAGTATAGGTAAGGTCTCACAATTCAGTTTGTGAAATCATCCTGGAAAAAGTGCTAAATACCTCAAAGCTGAAAATTACTGTGGTTACCTTCAAAGTACTCCCTTTGGGAAGCTATGCACCAACTCCATAGCCTAGTCCACCCTTCAAAGCATTTTTTTTCTAGGATGAGTTCTTGAACTTAATTGTCAATGCTCATGACAGCTCTTGATGGCCATTCCAAAAAAAAGAGTTGCAGAATTGCTTTGAAGGGTGGCCTAGGTGGTGGCATCAGTGCAGTTTCCCAAGGGGCACACTGCCAAGGTGGTTGTAGTAACAGCCAGCAATGAGGTATGTAGTAGCACTTTTTCTAGGTGAGTTCACAAACTTAATTGTCAGACCTCACATTATATACTTTAAGTACTGAGAACAGAGTACTTTTTTTTTATTGCTTCTTGCTGACGTGTTTTTAAAAGTGTTGTTTGTACATTATAGTTGGGTGTAAGTTGAACAGCTGGGATTCTGTGGAGTGACAGCAAATGTGTGGGCAGAACTGAACTCAATATCCTACACAAAAGGCTAGTTCAGGAAGGTGCATTGGGTTGCTAATTGAAATCACTCTGCCAGTTAAACTGAATTTATAGGCTTTTCAGAAAAAGGAGCACACAATGCTGATGGAAAACTACCAAAACGAAGCAGGTGGTTTGAGGTTTGTGACTTCTATTATAGAATGGCGTTCTTGATATTTATATGTAGTCAATATTTGTATGATTCATCTTTGAAAGAAGCAATGCTTTATATAATGACCTAGTGTCCCATTAAAAACTACTGACATTATTTATTGCCTACGGCAGCCCCCCCAAAAGATGCAGTAATTGATAGAGCGTGTCTACCTTACCTATGAATGAATACTCATTCTGATTTTTTTCTTTCCTTTCTTGACAGCCCCTCTATAGTTCAGAGATAATGTGGTTCAAGTGGTTGCTTGAAAGGCCCAGCAAAGACATGACTCTTGAAATGATGATCTTTGGAGATCAACAGCAAACATGTTATTTTGAAAAATCTTTACAAGACACTAAACATGGTCTGTGTAGACTTGCTCAAAGAAAATGTAAATGCCTTTATTGCTTAGTCTGCAGAGAAATCCTACAAGATGCTCAAAATTCAAAAGAGGACTCTTCATACCACAGGGTTTTGTTATGGCTTCTGTGAAATGTATTTTAAATGTCATCACTGCAGCTTCTAAATTTCATATGCTACCCAGTGATACCCAGGTTGATGTTTTTCATGTTTCACACGTTTTTCAGCAAGAACAATAGTTCTTTTCTTGCCTCAGTTTTTATGCCATTCCATGGATTGATTTAATTCTTCATTTTTCAGTGCCAAGTCAAGCTGTTTAATGAACTTTTTTGGTGTATGTGGAATATTAAATGCCTATGCCAAGGCACTGAAGATGAAATGAAAATAGAAGACTCTTCATGCATAAAGATTATTTAAATGTAGTAGTCTCATTGATTCAGCTCATCCAGCTGGCTAAACAGACATTCTCTTCCTTCCTCATAATTCTGTTTTTCTTCCAAAATTTAAGTTTGCCAGACAGAGTATAATAAATCTTGTGATATTAGTTTATAAGTGGCTGTTTTCTTCTGCCTTATTTTCAAAGGACTCCTGAAAATAATGGAACTATAACCATGAGCAAAGGATAAATGACACGACATGAACAAAGCCATACTTAACAAAGCCAAGCCTAGCCAACATCTCTTGATCTTTTTTCCCCTTTCCTTTCTTTCTTCCTTTTTTCCTTCCTTACTTCCTTCATTTCTTCACTTTCTTTCTCTTTTGACTGGAGATCTAACCTAATTAGGATTTTTTATTATCTTGTTTTGAAACACACCCACTAACTGTTGAGAAGCGTGAGAATGGGACACAAAGCAGATACAGATGTTATTCATTCGTTCAACAGCTATTTCTGGAGCACATTCTGTCTATTAGGTTCTATTCTATGTTCATAGGATATATCAGTGACAAAAATAAAAATCTCTGTTCTTGTGAGTTTTTTGTTTTAGTAAGAAACATGAACAACATAATAAACATTAATATAAATGTAAATTATGTAATGTATGGAAATTATATATGTTGTGAAAGTAAAACATTCAGCAGACTAAGAAGCCCTGAAATATGGCTGTGTGGAGAAGCAAATCATAAATTTAAATAGTAAACCTTGATAAGAAGCTGATGTTTGAGCACTTTACAGAAGGTAGCCAGTCATCAAGTTAGCCAATCTCCAAAACACTTGAATTATAGTTAGGCAAGAAGTACACAGAGAAACCAAACATGTCAGGAAATACTAAAAAGCAAAATGTCTCAAAAGGCAAACTCCTAGAAAATAGTGGTGCTAATGCAGAGCGTAGACGTGATTAGAATGTAAAGATGATAATAAGGATTGAATGAAGGAAGGAGACGTTCCTGCTGAGAGTTGGAGCATGAAGGTATAAAGAAATTCTGTGAAAGGAATGAATCACTTGGGAAAAAAATATTCAGAATGGTCTTCCCATTTCAAATATGAAACTTACACTGGGGATTTATATGAGCCTAGGAAGTTTAATAAGATTAATTGAAAGGAATGGCAGCTCGGGATTCAACCCATCAACATGGAGGAGATATGAATGAAAACTTTAAAATCTTTAATAATAGAAGATCAGCCTGTGCAAAGCCCACGAGTCAACAGAACAGGGACATAAGCTTCCAAGTGGTACCACATCGAGAAGGTGGTAAGAGGCTGTAACCTACAGAGACTGTTAGCTTTGCTGCACTCTGGATGGAAATACAGAAAGTATGGAGAATGCACCAGAACTTAACTTTTAATCTCACAGGGTAAAAAAAAATTCACGTGAGAAAATATTGGGTAGATTTTACCATAGACCATATAATAAAAGAAATGCAAGATTTAGAAATTCTGAGTGACTTAAAAATAAAAAAAGTTATTGGTTCGGACAAGCTTCATGTTACAGTGAATAAAATGGTTACAGAAGTCATATAATTTACATAACCAATAAAATGATAAAACGTTTTCAAAGTTAAGATTATATTGTTGAATAAATTTAAATGATATACTTCTACTAAAGATAATTTAGAGTTGTACAAAAAATAAATTAAGCCATTTATAAAAGTGAAAGGCAGGTTAATAGATGCATTTAACACTGTAAGACAGTTGGATTTATGTAATTTCATCAGTATTTAAATTTTATTTGACTCTGATTTGGGGGGTATATGGAAGAATGTGTCACCTTGGAACTGTTTTTGTAAAGTTCTCACACATGGGGCAAAAAGTTATGCTTCTCAATATTTATATGGAAAATACGCTAAATTTAAAAAAGACTCACTCAAAATCTTTACTGCTTTTTTCTCATGTAATTATAAATTTGTATTCTCAATTGTTCTTTGTATCATGAGATTGGAGATACAATAATCCAATGTACTCAGTTCTAATATGAAGCCAGTAGACAATCTAATACGTACCCACATAAGAGAAAAACTCAATTCAAGGTGGGAGGCAGGACAACAAAGGGACAGGGACAGGGGAGGAGAGAGGGGGTTGGGAGTTACAGTTTATGGCACACCCTCTTGGGGGCAGGATATAATTATAAGAGGAACTTTACCTAACAAATACAAACAGTATAAACTAATTCTCAATGAACCGAAAACAATAAGTAAACACCAAATTTTAACTGGCTTTTTTTGCTTTCTCTTCTCTGAATTTGCCAAGACTTAGTTTCTATATTCAATTTCCAGGCCAAGTTAAAAAGCAAGCAAACAAGCAACTAGCCACCACCAGCAACAACTGGAGCAGGACTCTACCCCAGCGCTCTTCTACAGAAACAGTACGGTCTCAGAATAGTCAGTTAACATGGCACCCAGGCCTGTCAGATTCTGGATAGCTCAGGTTTCTTATCCTACATAATATTACCTTTAAACTTTCTCTTAAGAAAAAGGCACTCATACTTTCCAGAGAATGAATTAAAATAAAAACAGAAGTCCATGTTGTGCTTTATATAGCAACATTACTTTCTGCCAAATTATCTTATTATATATTGTTCTACCAAGGAAATATTGTATAAAACAAGTAGAAGAAATTAGAGAAGTAATGTGCTAATTTACATTGTTCTATTTATCTTAAACTCTCTTCTAGCTTTCCTCCTTTAGTCTCTTTTATGCCATAATTTATATTTTCTACATCTTAGTTAATCTTACTGGTGTTTATATTAATCTAAGATGAAGGTTGATATTGCAAATAATTCATTATATAAAATATTACCTCAAATATGTTGAAAAGGAAGTACCTCTATAACCCACTGAATTTTCAGCAGAAAGAAACTATGTTGTTTTATGCTAAAATAAAATGCCGAATCTCTCTAAGAGCAAACCAATCAATATCTAACTGCCCAGAATCATGGAAAACACAGAGAATTTACAAGAAGAAAATAGACTTTGTTTTCTCAAGTATTTGCTTGCTTTCTAGTATGTAGCTTGCATCTTCTAAAAAACAAGTCAGCTATGTCCTCTCTATTTTGTCTAATGATTTCTGCTTTTTAATTTTTAAATAAAAGTGACTTTTCAGATAAAAATATAGGATTAAAAATATAAGCAGAAATTACCTAAATAATTTTTCTGAGTTCAGGCAGAATCATACTTTGACATTTTCTTAGATCAGAAATTTTTAGCTATAGTTCAGGAAGTCTAGTAACTTGGAGGAGAAAGTTTTTCATCTCAGTGGCATTAAAATTTTTGCCACTTTGGGCTGGGCGTGGTGCCTCATGCCTGTAATCTTAGCACTTTGGGAAGCTGAAATGGGTGGATTGCTTGAGCTCAGAAGTTCAAGATCAGCCTAAGCAAGAGTGAGACCCCATCTCTAAAAATAGCTGGGCTTGGACGGCTCCTGTGGCTCAACGGAGTAGGGTGCCAGCCCCATATGCCGGAGGTGACGGGTTCAAACCCAGCCCCGGCCAAAAAATGCAAAAAAAAAAAAAAAAAAAAAAAAAAAAAATCTGGGCTTGTGGCAGTGCCCTGTAGTCCCAGCTACTCAGGAGGCTGAGGAAGGGGGATCTCTTGAGCCTGAGCTTGAGGTAGCTATGAGAAACGATGCCATGGCACTCTACTGAGCGTCACTTTCACCAACAAAGTGAAATTCTGCCTCAAAAAAAAAAAAAAAATTCTACCAGTTTACTGCTAGAAGAAAACCATCTTTAGATACTTTCACGTCAACTACAATATTGCAGATACTGTAAACATTATTTACATGTTACTTCTTTCAAATCATCACTTCAGGTCTTACTTGATGTGTTACTGAAGAAACATACATTTATATGCCAAAAATAGAATCTCCGTTTTGAAAGTCATTTTAAAAACATTAGTTTCCTATGAATTTTATTTTATAAATTTGAAAAATTATTCCAAGGTGGGCTTCAAAGACTTCTCCAGAATGTCAAAGAGGCACACGGCACAGTAGAAGATTAAGAACCCCTGACTAATAATGATCCATCCCAGTTTAATTTCGAAAGAAAAATTTTAAACTTTATCAAGAATGCATTTAACCAATAAGGGCAACCCTAAATTTTCAGTGCTCCTAATTGGGTCCTGATCTTTGTTTCTCTCTTTCTTCTTTGTTCATTGTGAGGATGGATGACATCTGTTGGGAATGTTCTAACATTTACTCTCCTGGGTCATCCCAAATAGTCCTAATTCTATTTATAATTTCATAGAAACCCATGAATATTAGTAATATTAGTAAGCCAGGCCATTCAGGTGCTTCCTCCCCAAAATCTGCATCTTAAGTAAAGAATATGAACAGACAGCAAAGAGATTTAAACACGGGGTGTTCTATTCTACCCTAACAGTGGTGCTACACTAAATACATCCTCATATTGAGTCAGCAAATGCCTAATATTTTTTCAGTAATTTCCTTATTATTTATGTTAGTTGAAGTCAATTCTGTCAAAACTAAAAGCATTAATTCTATACTATTTCAGATGGCATCGCAGAGAAATTGCTGCAGATGGGACTACTGCATTTAATAATTTTTAAATTAGTTTGTAACAAGCTGCTCACACTTCTTTGCTAATAAGATTTCCTAGATGAATGCCTTTGGGTTCAAGAATTATTGCTTCTTCCTGTTTAGGTTCTTTTTTTACTCTCTTCCTATTAAAAGCTTAACAAACTCATATAGTTGTCATTTTCTTCATGAATACAAAACCATTTTGAATAGGATAAAATGCTATCCAAATACAAGAGAATAATAATGATAGTTGTTTATCACTCTCAGTATAATATCCTTAGAAATAGCCTTTTATTTCCCAGACGATGTAATACCAAACTAGCACAATGACTGTCATAAAAATAAAGGAAGAATTTGAGAAGGAAGTAACTGAAAATAAGGAAGGGAGAAAGGATTGTTGCAATAAACCAAGAGGTAGCAGACTTAAGGCATATAAGGGTAGCAGAAATGAGAACAAGAAAACAGAAAGAGAAGGAAAAAGAAAGATATCACATAGAAGGAATCAATAACTTTGGAAAACAATTTCATAAGGGATGTGAAATACATAGAAATTATTGAAAAAAGTTGAGATTTCTATTAAAACTGATATTAGCAGAAGAGCAAGTAAACAACGTGAGGGAAAGAAGTTAAAATAATTAGAGCAGTTTTCAACATGAAGAGAGATTGAGATACTAGTAGAATTCCCATGTGGAGATATCTGGGTAACATGTAAAAGATAAGGGCTGGGTCTGTAAATTCATAAATTACACAAACAAATGCAATTGTTGAAATGCTAGCCCAGGAGTAGGTCCAGGGATAGAACTTTGGGGAATTCACATTGACATTTAAGAGATTACTTGGTTTGAGAGATAGCTAGAGGAAAGACAGCTGGAAAAGACTGAAAGAGATTTTCATAACAGTCAAACCAAGAGAAATTAATTTCTTCATATCTAAAGGAATAAAATGGCAAAGAAAAAAATAAGGCTATGATGAAGCCACTGAATTCAGCACTTAGCAAACTTTTACAGACTGTTTGAAAATCAGTTTTGATAGAATGCTAACAAAAATAACTTTGGAAGCAATTAACTATGGCCTAAGAATTGCCTGGCCACTGGTTCTAGACTGAGCTAGAAACCTACTACTGTGCTCATATCTAAAACCTGCCACAATATCTGTCTTTTCAGGAAGGCAAAGTCTCTTTCTTTATAGACTTATTTCTGTTTAATGTTCTCTAACTTTTTTCCCATAGAAAAATAGCAATAACATTTATCAACTTTTTCAAAAGAATTTATTTCTTTTGTTTTGAACAAAGGATATTTCCTATACACTTGATGTCAAAGTAAGCATTTATTACATAATATAATAAAACCCCAAAGTTTACTAACTCGTTTTATTTATTATAGTTTGTTGACTCATGCAGTGTCTCTCAGGAGCATTTAGTTAGGACTCTGTGTAACATTATTAATGTAGATTTTGATTTAAAAGCGAGAACCAAGCTATGCACAGCTGATTTTCAACAAAGCAGACAAAACATACACTGGGGAAAGGATGCCCTATTCAATAAATGGTTCTGGGAAAACTAGATAGCCACACCCAGAAGAATGAAACAGTATCCCTATGTCTTGCCATATTAAAAAAAAAAAAAAAAAAAACTCAAGAGATATTAAAGACTTAAATGAAATAATTGAAACAATAAAATTATAGAAGAAAATGTAGATAAAATGCTTAGGCAAGATTGCACATCTAAATGGCAATATAGGTGCAACATAAATAAATGAGGGAGAGTTAAAGTAAAAAGGTTTCCATATGGAAAGAGAAAAAACTGTATAGAATAAATAGACAATCTACAGAGGGGAGAGAAAATATTTGTCAACCACACATCCAATAAAAGACTAATATCCAAAATCTACAGAGAACACAGTAAGAAAAATAAATCAGCAAGAAAAAAACCAAACACCCCATTCAAAGGTGGAGAGAAGACATGAACAGAGTCTTTTCAAAATAAAATAGCTAATGGCCAACAAACACATGAAAAAATGCTCTACATCACTAATCATTGAAAGAAATGCAAATTAAAACCACAATGAGATATCACCTTTGCCCTATCATAATTTCACTCTGTCCCCATTGACAGCTAAAAATAATAGCTGTCAATGGGGATAGAGTGAAAAAGAAATGCTCATACAGTACGAGTGCAACTTTAAGTTAGTATAACTGTTACAAAAAACAACATCAAGATTCCTCAAAGAACTAAAAATAGGACTGGCATTCGATCCATCAGTCCCATTACTGGGTATCTATCCAAAGGAAAATAATTCTTTCTATCAAAAAGACACCTGGACCTGAATGTGCAGCACATCACAATGCACAATTTCAAATATATGAAATCAATCTAACTGTCCAGACATCAAAGAGAGGATAAAGAAACTGTTGTAAATACACATCATGTTGTACTTCTCAGCCATAAAAAGGAATGAAATGCCTTACGTAGCAACTTGAATGGAACTGGAGAACATTATCCTAAGTGAAGTATCCCAGACTGGAAAAACCCCACAGCTGAACTATTAATTAACTAAACTGAATTGAGGTGTTTAGAGGAATTGCTTTAAAGAAAATTGAACTTATCCAGAGGGTGTTTATAAAGATTTGCTTTTAGATAAAGCAAATTCAAATAAAAACATTAACTAAATTTTTAACTAAATAATCACAAAATTTAAATTAATAGGGCCTGAATCAATATCAATGTTTTAAAGCCCAAGTTAGTCATCAAACATAACCAGGGGTAAAATTAGTTCCTCTTTATCCTTCACTGTGGAATTTACTTTCTACAATTTGGGAAGTTGTGAGGGAAAAAAAAAATTTCTTTGTTTCAGAATTTTTTTTCTATGTTTAATTTTAGTGTGTATATTTCATTTTTAGATTATTATTTTTTATTTGAATCTGTAAAGCTGTTATAAAATGTAGAATAAATTATTGAGGTAATCATCTGCTGTTTTACCATTTCCTTCTGGTGCCAGCTAAAATTAAAATGGGAATATCAGTGTTTAGAGATTTAAATGTTAGGCATGATTGAAATAGTATCATTTGAAAGAAAGGCTCACACACAAATCTCTCAGCATGTATTGAAAAGGCAGCTGATTTTAATGACTACCCTTCAGGTTCCTCAATTAGTCTATTTAATGCATTCCCCCCACCCCCTTTCAAAAGTGCAGTTATAATCAGACCTTTGATGAAATGATGCAGCTTTATTGCTAAAATTTAAATGTGATGAGAAATATAAAACAAAACAAAATCTTCCTAAAATGATTATAGAATTAGCCACTTCTCCCCACACCCTGCACACAAAAAAGTTATATCCTTAGAAACTTTTGACCACATGTATCTCAGTCACCAAATTTAAGTAAAATAAAGGAACTTCAGTGAAGACATAATTTTTTGGGGGGCGGGGAGATTACAATCATGTTACAGAGAAGGTTGTGAAAGGATTTTTACCATGTATCTTGGGAACATATGATGTCAGGCCCTAGATTGATCACGAAGTAGTTACTAGAGCATGCATGTCTAGGACAAGTAAATAGAAGCTGAAGATCATGCTTTTTGAGACAATTATGCCAAGTTATCCAGTTTCTCTCATAATTTAATGTTTATCAGCGACCCTACCATTGAGTGCCACACTTGATGGGAGCAACCACTGAATGCATGTGAGGCCCTGCAGCACCAGTGTAATATTCCCTACTCTCAATAAGCTCACTGTACTTGGGCACAAAAATAGTCAGAACAATAAGCAAAACTGGAGATTTAAACCTAAACCTGGTTTAACACCAGGAGAAATGAAAAAATAGCCATCTTTTCTCCATGGGATCTGTTGTAACCTGAAACATAGTAAGAGCTGAATAAATATTTGTTGAATTAACAAAAAAAAAAAAAAAAAAAAAAATGTTTAACAAGTTTGTTTTAGGAAACATGGAACATAGGACTGGAACAAAGAGTAAAGTCAGAGAAAGTTCCCTGGACAGGTGACAGTTCCCTGGATGGGTGACAATTCCCTGAGGTTCTATGTAGACAAACGTTTTGGCAGGATTCAGAATAAGCAGCCAGCTTATAGTAATTGGAGGATATATTGTTTAGTCAAAGTGAAAAACCAATCATTTCTAAAATAAATAGAAGGCAAAATTTTTTAAGAAACTCTGTAGCCTTAAAAAAAACTTTATTTTAGTTGTTTTTTGAAATATATATCCATAGTTGTGTTAATGCTTTAGAAACCAATATATAATCAAGCAATTCTGATAAAACATTAAATTTAGTAGGAATTTACCATTAAATCCACTTATTGGTTTACCGTATATACTTAAAATGTGAGTCAATTTATAGAAATTTCCGTAAAAATTAAAAGCAAATAAGCAATAAAACTTTATTGCCTTTTAGCTAAGCATTGAACTCTCATGATTTTCCATGCACAGGAGGAAATTTAAGGGTCCTATTATAAATGCATTCCAAGACCAAGGGAAAATGAAGGAAAAAATAGTTATTTGAGGAAACAAAAGATGACACAAAGAATCATCAAATATTACGCTATAATAGGATGGTCCGATAAAAATTTCTCATTAAAAAATGATCTGAGAAATTTTTGCCTCCTCAAGAAAGGAAAGGTATGTTCCACTCCTTCCCAGATAGAGGAGCTATGGGCTGGATCTGGACTTCTTTTAGATCCCGGAAAGGATCATTAAATGGTACCCTACACAGGAGGGAGAATAAAGACCTTCATCTTCCTGGATTAGAAGGTAAGTGGTCCCAGCCAGAGATATAAATTAGATTGTCCTGTTAATGGTGGAGACCTGCAACCTTGTCGCACACACAGGTCCTAGAAAGTGACACATTCCCTGAGGAGGGGTAGCCATATGGTGTCATTGGACTGTGGGGAGAACAGCCCAACCTGGCACAGCAAGAGCGAACTTGACAGAAAAGGGTCATCTTTCACATAGACCTCCATCACAAGTCAAGGTGCATTTTCAGCGGTGACAGTCAATTAACCAATCAAGGCTTCTCAGCCCAATTTCTTGAACTATGTAAGTCGTGGGTGCACTATAACTCAAGAGGATTGAAGACATATTAAATAATTGCTCTTGGATTTATTACTAAAGTAGTTGGAAAGAAGTTGCAAGCCAGGTTTGGTTGGATTAAGGACTAAAATAAAGGAAGGGAGGAAGAAAAGTAGAGAAAGGGGGGAGAAAGGGAAGAAGCAAGAAAAGAAAAGAAAAAGAGTGGAAAAGTAAAGCTTCTAGAACTTTTAAAAATAGAGAATTTTGAAATGATTCAAACTTGTTACAAATTTGTCGGTAATTATTTTCTAGATGGTAATAGGTATTTTGTTTCCATTTATCTTCCTGAATTTTGCTACTAAGATTGCCTAAACTAGGCTTCAGAGTCTCACCAATTACAATGGTTCATCCGTGCAAAGTTTTCAATCAATACGTAGTAACATGTGTTTACTGAAAATGAGAAATAATAAAGTAGCTTAAGGGGAAAGTGCCTTAGTATTTTCACTATGTTAATCAATTGTGTGGTGTATAGAAGATAATTTGTTAATGTTATAAATTAGTTTATGAAAGCTAATAGAATATTAACTTATGGTCAGCAACACTTTGATATAGTTGAGAATCATGGCACATCAGTGGGAATCTAAAGAAGGGGCTGCAAACATGTTCCAGTTTAAGTACCATCTGACAAAATTTTTAAAAGTTTTTTTCTCAAATTCACACATAATACTCTGTTCTGTTATACACTTGTTAAAGAGAAAATAAGTTCCCCCAAACCACTGTTCGGTAAATATTTTAAATTAACTTATATTTTTATTAAACTCAACAACTACTTTTTATATTTGAAGAAATTCACCATGTGTGCCAGACGTGCTATTTATTCAGTCCTCGGATAATGCTATTTCTCCTGTGGAGTTAAGAGGAACATGCAATAGTTCTGCATCCCCTTAAGGTTTGTGACCCATAGGTTTGAAAGGTACAATAACTTAGTTACCTTCAACAGTGCGAAATATTAACAAGTTTGATTTTAGATGAAGTGACATTAACAATCCTTTCCTCATTATTCCTCTAAATAGTATGTTCTGAGCCATATACTAGTATTCTTAATGTGATTAAAAGTAGTGAATCATTTGTGTTTAAGACCCAATTACACCAGAAATGTTTAGTGTCTGGTATGCATACAAATAAGCTCAGCTTCAATATTTTATTTCCTTGCAGCATCTGCTCAACAAGGATTTTTCCTTTTAAATATATGCTTTATTGAATACCTAAATAAGGTCTTTTGAACAGCACATTTAAAATGTCTCTAGATTTGCATTCTCACAAAACTTTCTTAGAAAGATCAGCACAGAATATTACTCTTTCACTTATGAACAACACATTCTTTATATGTAGAATAGCAACTAATTACAATTTCTGTATCATTCTAGTTACTTGGCTGTGATCTTTAAGTTTATGAATGCCTTATAAAAGTTTTCTATGCATACATTCAATTGACACATAGAGCTAAAATAAACTTATTTTTATTACTCTGAAAACATTGACAGCATAATTATCTTTAGACCATATGATATTTATCAAATATCCACATTTTTTCTTCATCTGCATTTATAGCTATAGTTATACCAGGATCTATATCAGGGGTTTAATTAGAAACCTTCTCCAGTGAGCTTAAATGAAGGGATTGCTATTGTAGGCAGACAAGTATTTTGGATCTCTGGTGGCATCTATTGCTTGGCCTGCTCAGCAAACTTTCCACCTCTTCACTTGCAAATGTCCCTCTCCTTCTGACTTCAAACTTGCTGTTCCCAAGTCCCTGTTTTCTTACAGTCTGAACGTATGATTGAATAATTGGAGACTTATTCAAGTTGTTTTAAAAAATAACACATTTGCTGGGTTCAGACATTCTTCTAAGCATTTTAAACATTTTACAATAACTCTATCATTATTCTTTGCATATGACGGGTAAAGAAACTATAGGTTGGAGCTTAGTGCAAATAAATAATATAGAGTTGTTATCTGAATTCAGGCAGTCTGATTTTCTCTCTCTCTCTCTCTCTCTCTCTATCTCTCTCTCTGTCTCTTTCTTTCTTTCTCAGAGTCTCAAGCTGTCACCCTGGATAGAGTGTTGTGGCATCACAGCCCGCAGCAACCTCAAACCTTTGGGCTTAAGCAATTCTCTTGCCTCAGCCTCCCAAGTAGCTGGGACTACAGGCACATGCCAAACGCCCAGCTGTTTTTTGGCTGCAACTTCATTGTTGCTTAGCAGGCTGGGTCTGGGTTCGAACCCGCCACCCTAGGTGTATCTGGCCAGTGCCCTGCTGACTGAACTACAGACACTGCTGTGGGCAGTCTGATTTTAATCTGGAAATACTTTACCATTAATTTTTAACACTTTGAGGAAAATATGAGTTGAGGGGCAACCTTTTTTTTTTTTTTTTTTTTTGAGAGAGAGAGTCTTACTTTGTTGTGCTTGGTAGAGTGCTGTAGCATCACAGCTCACAGCAACCTCAAGTTCATGGGCTCAAGTGATTCTCTTGCATCAGCCTCCTGCGTATCTGGGACTACAGGTGCCCACCACAATGCCCCACTATATTTTTATTTTTATTTTTTTCTTTTTTATTAAATCATAGCTGCATACATTGATATGATCATGGGGCATCATACACTAGCTTCACAGACCATTTGACACATTTTCATCACAATAGTTAACATAGCCTTCCTGGCATTTTCCCAGTTACCGT